>VXAU01002531.1:676471-737073 GCA_013399695.1 Formicarius rufipectus
TTTTTTCAACTGGCCGAGCTGTTGAAAGGCTATCGCTGGGTTTGATAATCTCTGGCTGCACTTGAGAGGAATCGCTGCGAAGGTGGGGGGGAGGAATGGTTGGTTAATGACAGGAGTAATAGAGCAATTCCTGATAACTTCATACGGGGTGGAGAGGTGATTTTTTTAAGTCTTGCACCGAAGGGTATTTTGATTCCCGGCTCGTCGGCTGCAGTCGTTCGCTCCCGTGTTGTTCCAGGTTCTGAAATCCTGGCTGCTCTGTAGAATTCACATTCATGCCCTGTTGGAAGTTGGAGAACAATTAAAGTGCTGTAGAACAGTCAATCAAGCAGATGATGAAATTTGACTTTTCTAATGTGTTGAATTAAGCACTTTCGTTATGCTTTTAATTCCTGATGGTTGCTTTATTCAGTTGGAGATGTTGTTCAAAGGCTTGAGCCTGGCCAGGTGAGGATTTCTACTGGTTTCTCTATATTTAACTTTTATCACTAGGGTATAAGTATATAAGTAGTTGAGGCCCCCACATGGTGACCACAACATCCAGAAAAGGATTACTTGAAGGTTACTTGGCTATTCATCATTATCATATTAAGCTGCAATCAAGGGCCCATTTTGTGGTGCTGGTTTCAGATAAGGCCTTCAGAAAAATAGCTCTTTTCCTGGAATGCTACAAACTCCTTGACTGCAAAGTTAGCATTTCTGAAACAGAGCCGCTGTGACTTAAATTTAATTACAGCTGGTTCTCCTCATAACCCAATAGTTGAAAGAGGTTTTTCTATTGTTCGGTACTACCGCTGAAAACACATTTCCATTATGAATGTGCAGTCCTCTTGTGCCAAAACCAACAGTTAAAAATGAATGGTTTGGTCTGGTAACAGGAAAAACAAACATGAAAATTATTGTGTTGTGTGACAGAAAATCAGAATGTTAAAGGAAAAGAAGCTGATAAACCTACCAGCATAACTGTTTGATGGGCTGTTCTTGAATCAGTGACACTTCCAAGCAAGTATTTCAAAGCTATAAATAATAGTGCATCAGCTTCTGCTTTGTTTCTTGTACTGTTGCAAAGATAGCAAAAAGTTCGTATTCCATTTAGGTCCTGTCACCAGGGATTTAAGAGTTTTGTGAAATTCTGGAAAGGAATGTGAATAACTGCCAATATTAACATTTTCTAATGGACACGTTTGTACATCTGTTTTTAGGGTACATTCAGACTAGGTTAATCATAAAATCTGTCTTAGTAGGGAGGGACAAGAATGCAAGAGGGAAAGAAAAATTGAATTTTTTCTAGGATGGTGTCTGGTGTCTGTCCTATTAGTAGGTTTCGAGCCTTTTGACCAAATCTGATGAGGATGCAAAAGTCTCAGAAGTTCACAACTTCTGTGAAAGTGGGCAAGAAGGTGAGGATCTGACTGAGCCCATACTTCTCCACGAATTTGTAGAGATCAAAAGCACGTGTGGGATAGATCTGTCCATCTCGTTAAAACAGTGATATAGCTTGGATTGCTGATCTTGCAGAGGGGAAAGAAGGGGTGAATGGCAGCTCTTTAATAACCACGGAAGTCCTGGCTTTCTGTGAGTCTGACTGTCCTTGGAGACTCGTATGGTTGCTTGACATCCTGCTCCCCAGAGAGGCTGGCATGTGGCAGGGCCTGACTGCATTTGATTTATGAGGAAAGCCCAAGACTGTTTTAAAGGAGACCAAAAGCCAAGCTGTCAGAAAACCTGTGCTTGAGAGCTTGCAGTAGCAGAAGAGTTGACAGCTTAGGTATGGGCTTCACAAGGAATTGGCTGGAGCAAAACTTTCCAAAATCTCAGGCCAAATAGCCACACTGGCCATAGGTGAGCTGATGACTGGCCCCGGGCAAAGCTGGAGCTGCAGCACAGGAGATGTGTGTGGGATGTGGTGAGGCCCTTGGAGCTGCATCTGTGTGGTGAGGTGACCTTTCCCAAGGTGCAGACTTCTTGCACTTCAGGGCCCATGTGCGGCTCCAGGATCACAAATTTGGCCCCGTGCAAATGTGGACTTGCCAGTGTGTAGGAGAAAGGCAGGTGTGACACAGGCTGGGCAGCGTGACCTGTGTACAAAGTTTGGAGCAGGTTGCCTTAGGCCTGTTTATTACCTCTTCCCTTCTCTGTGGTCTGGGGGTAGGCTACTGGGCACTCAGTGCCTTCCTTACAGCCCTCCTATTTTTCTGGGGGACTGGGATGTGCCTGCAGAATGTGAAATTGGGACCTGTAGCCCTGCAAAACTCTAAGCTGAGCAGAGGTCTTGCCCTAAGTCACTTCAGCAGTACTGAGCATCACATGGGGCTTGTCACAACCCCCAGCAGGACTTCCCCTTCCAAAAGCCACGCCAGCAGCTCGCAGACAATATCTCAATTGCAGCCTCCCTGAAGATCTGTTGAGCCATGAGTGGGAGCAGACATGCAGTAGGAAAGGTCCTTGATGTTATTTTTTTTTTTCCTGCCTTCCTTTACTGTCTCTCACCTTGCTTAACCAGTCTGCTACTGCTCTACAAAGGGAGGTGAGGTGGTGGGAAAGGTCTGTGCACTTTGCCTCTGCCTCCAGGTGGGTGACATTTGCATTTGCTGCCAGTGGTAAGAGTTAGCCAGAGCTGCTCACGCTAGCCTTGACCTAACCCACATGTTGCAGACAGGTTGCAGCATGTTTCCTCTTGCTGGAAACCTGCAGAATGGCCTTTTGGATCCCCAGCTCTGCTTGACTCTTTACATAACAAAGTCTGCTGAAGGGCTGTTGAGGTTATGGTTCACTCTGTATCGAGAGAAGTTACATTAAGTTTGGCTTCAATATGGCCAGGTATCTGATAATATGGAATTTTAACCAGTTGAAAAAGATCTTGTATTTGCTTTTGGTTTTATGGAGAAAGCCATAAAAAGGCTCACAAATAGACTGGTTTGCTATCAAGGTGTAATTTTGGAATGATTTTGTCAAGCAACTTAAAAAGAATTATCCTTCCCCAAAGATGCAGAATAGTCTTGTTGTCAGCCCCGTCAAAGTAACTGCAAGGCTTCTAAAGAAACGATGTCGAGTGCTTCCTTTTCCTCTTCAATGATTCTTGATGCTTGCAAGTCAATATTTTCAAGATTTCTGTGTAACATAAGGGGCTAAAAAACAGTTCTTACTTAATTGCTTCTCACATCGCTGAGTTTAATGAGGTGAAGGACAGTCCCCCGTAGATTTTGGGGATTTGAGGTTTTCTTGTTTGAGACACTCCAACAAAGTGACGGAGCAGAATAACTCAGCAACTTGCATTTGCTCTATCTAAACTCAGAAACTCAAGAACACTTTCAAGGCTTTGTTTCACACCTTGCCCAGGTCCTCACATCTCATTAGTATAAAATGTTGGTTTCCAACTGAAGAGACCAGCTAGAGCAAAAATGTAGGGAGCCATGGTGATCTGATTTCATAGCTTAGGCATAGCCACCATAGCTTCTCCTTCCTTTTTTTTTTCCTCTTTAATTATGTTTCTCTCCCTAGTGGGCAGGAGGTCCTGTGGAGCATGTGATGCCTCTGTATTTTCCCTTGCTCATGTCTCACTGGTCAGGAGATCGGTCCCACCCAGAGGGATCCTAAAGTTCCCCATAGTATTTTTTTCAGTCTGGAACAGTTCTCTTTTGGTCTCTTTATGGGTAGTGCCAAGCACAGAAGACTTACTAGTTTCATCTCTTTGGCAATGCCACGAAAGCCCAGCATGGAGGAAGAAATCAAGAAAACTGGAGCAGAGGGTGGGGTAGACTGATGTAGAGGAGAAACTGGACTTTTATGGATCCGCACTAAGCAAAACAGGGATTTGTGTGCTATTTGGACAGTCAGGTGAAACACACAGCCCTCCCTTCAACTTCATGATACTGCTGCTCCCTGTCGAGGCCCCCCTCGGTTTTACCTGTGCAAATTCCTTGTGGATTTTTTTCAACTGAAATAAAACAGTATGATGGGGGGGGGCAGGGAGGAAAAGGCAACAAAACAAACAAACCCCAACCCAATAAAGATATTGCAACCGAGACATCCGTTTCTGCCCCTAAAAAACCTCAATTTTCTCATTTCTACAATAACATGCCGAAATGGCTGAGTGGCTTTAATTATGATGCTGATTTTATTTTTCTCTTTTTGGTAGCACTGATAGTCGAGCAGTGGCACGCCGACAAAGCCAGCTTTGAATGAGCAGCGATCCTGAGAGGTGCCATCCTGCTCCCTCCTCCCCCCCTCCAGCTCCATCTCCTGATCCTTGACAAAGAAAACAAGTCGCTGCCTCTTCAAGACTTTTCTTGTCCTTTCTGTTCGTGACAGGCGTAAGTGTTAGGAACATCTGCTGGCCCGAGCTTGCTTCCTCCTGCCGTGCTGGGCTCTGGCAGGGCCGTGCAGAGGAGCCAGGACCCTGTGCCAAGCACGGAGCGTGGCTTTGCCAGTGCAGCCCTTCAGCAGAGGCTGGCAGGGCTCTGCTTAGCTGCTCCGAGTTTCTTAGGCCCTAACTCTCACCAGTGGCAGGGTGGTGGGGGGTTGTTGTTTTTTTGACTTGTGGATAATGAGTGTTATTTTAAGGAAAATAGCCAAGGGGGATAAACAGATCAGCAAGTGAATCTGAAAACTTTTTCTAGGAGCTTTGATTTAGAAAGTTACTGTAAATGCGATATTACAGAGAACGCTTTTCTTTCACAGTCCATTCTTTAACTTGTTTCTGCCTTTCGGCAGCATTTTGTTGATTCACTAGTTGGGTTTTTTTTAGTGTTTTGTTTTTTTTTTTTTTTTTTAACTTTGTTCAGTCAGGTTTTGTTGATGGTGGCAGTGTTTTCCAGAGCAACTGGGAGGGAAAGTATGTGTGTATATATAATTTCACAGGGACATGGAATCTGTAAAGATAGACGCAGACCCTGCTTTATTTTGTAGTTGTTTGCTTCTTAGTTGGCTAGGTTTCCCTTTGGATAGAACAGGCAAAAAGTATTTTGGTGTGTTCCGTTTTTTTAAAGTAAGGCATAGGGTTTCTCTGCTCCCTCCTGAGACTGGTTGGTTGTGTACTTTTAATTTTTTCATCAAATTGGGGGGAAAAAAACCCAAAAAACGAAACCAAAACAACAAAAAAAACCCCCAAACAAACAAAAAAATCCCCCACAAAACAACAACAAAAAAAAAGAAACAAAAAACCCAAACCAATCAAACAAAAAAAAAATCCAACAGAAAACAAATCTAAAGGAATATGTAGAGATTGGATCTATTTCATGTCAATGGGAAAAAAATTATGTCCATGTAAGGGTAAAATACATCTCAGACTGGTCAGCTCCTAATGAGTAATGATCTTGCTACTACTCACTCTTAAGTTGTAGGGGACCAGTGATGTACAGAGGGAAAATACACAGTAATGTGGTGCTGCACTTCAGATCTACTTTTTTTGGGGGAATGATGGGGAGTTCCTGAGGCTATTTTATGTGCAGCTACCTGATGTGAGAATTTTAAACGACTCTTGTAATGATTTATCTGGAAATTTTCTTCTAACAGCATCAAAAGGTACCCCGAAGTTGTACTGTACTATACTTCAGTCAAATTAGCCCCATAGAATAATCCAGTTGTTTCTTCCTTCTAAGTACATACTAAGTGTGTGTGGCAATGATCCTGGAGCCTGCAGGCAGCTGCAACAGAAAAGGACTTCCGTGGTTTGCTTTTGCTTTCTCTTCCTGTCCCCTCCATTTTCATGTACGTTTTTTGGAAGACTGAGTTTCTGATGGACTACCTAGTGCAAGATCAGGGGAAAGTGAAACTGTGTTTTGGGGCTTGCTTTGTTAGTTCTTTTGGTTTTCATATGATGCTCTATCAAAGGCACTATTCTTCAATATTAAAAACAACCCAGTGGACTGATAAATTAAAAATGTCAATCGATAAAAATGAAAATCTGAACTTTATCTGTAGGAAATATTAATAAGAGAGAAGCTGAGTATGTCCCCCTCAACCTGCCCCTTGCAGAATGCCAAGCATAGTCACTCTGGCATCATTTAGAAGTAACCCTGTAGCACTTCTAAGTAGATGAAAGTGAAAAGATTAGAAATCAGGTTGATAATACAGTTTCTTTTCAAATGCTTCCTCTAAATGTTTAATACTGTGTCCCTGAGGAAGTCCCATTATTAAAGCTGCATGACTATGAAATCACCTTGACTCTGAGGGGGAGATATTTGAGAGTTCTGGGGATTTTCCTCATCTGACTCTTACAGCTTCCTTTCATTGCAAGGATTACAAAGGGGTTTTTTTGGTCCTTCAGAGTTTGTATCATCTCCAGTCAAGTCAAATTGACAGTGGTGGCAGAAATTACCACGTGTACTTCAGGAATATAAACCAAGTTGTGTTACTAACTGATACTAAAGGCTCCTGTAAACTTTTCCCAGAGGGTTTTAAAGCTTGTTCACAAATAAACGCTGAAGAAGAGTTTCTGTGCTTTTCAGGCACCTTTTCCCTTATGTTACATTAATAATGCCAACAAAAATAACTCAACAGTGCATATTTCTAATAGGCTGAATGACAGAGATCCTCACACACTTTGCAAATGATAGATTCTTGGAGAGAGGAGCTGTTCCTCTCTCCTCTGCCACAGCCTGGCGTGGGGTGGAGCACAGCAGCTGTTTGACAGCGTGACAGCACATGCGGCATTGGGATGAAAAGTAGGAGAATTTCACTGTGTCCCATAGAAACAGTGAAGAATCAAGGTAACCCAATATAGAAGCTGATCGGGATGTGAGGGTTTAACAGTTGGCTGGCTGAGAAGTTTCATGTCTCTGCAAAGTGTGGACTTGTTGGTTGTTGGCTGGTTTTTTCCCCCTCTGAGTTATGAAAACCTGCTCGTTGTTTGGTTCAACTTTCCTTACTCGAGGATTGGTTATAGGGCAGTTAGTGGACATGGGATATAGAATCATGGAATCATAGACTTGATTGGGTTGGAAAAGACCTCCAAGATTCTGTCCAACCCTTGATCCAACTCCAGTCCATTTACTAGATCGTGGCACTAAGTGCCAAGTCCAATTTTAGTTTAAAAACCTCCAGGGATAGTGAATCTACCACTTCTCTGGACAGACCATTCCAATGCATGATTACTTTCCCTCTAAAGAATAACTTTCTAATACCCAACCTAAAATTCCCCTGGCAGAGCTTAAGCCCGTTCCCCCTTACCCTATTGCTGGTTGCCTAGGAGAAGAAACCAACCTCCACCTGGCTGTAACCTCCCCTCAGGTTGTTGTGGAGAGTGATGAGGTCACCCCTGAACCTCCTCCTCTCCAGACTAAACAACCCCAGCTCCCTCAGCCTCTCCCCATAGGACTTTTGCTCCAGTCCCTTCACCAGCCTCGTTGCTCTTCTCTGGACCTGCTCCAGCGCCTCAATGTCCTTCCTGAACTGAGGGGCCCAGAACTGAACACAACACTTGAGGCGTGGCCTCACCAGTGCTGAGTAGAGGGGAAGGATCACTTCCCTCATCCTGCTGGCCACACTATTTTTGATACAGGCCAGGATACCATTGGCCTTCTTGCCCACCTGGGCACACTGTTGGCTCATGTTGAGCTTCGTGTCAATCCAAACCCCCATGTCCCTTTCTGCCTGTCCCCTCTCCAGCCACTCTGTCCCCATCCTGTAGCACTGCAGGGCATTGTTGTGGCCAAAGTGCAGGACATAGCACATGTCCTTGTTGAACTTCATCCCATTAGGATGCAAGGCAATGTACCAGGGGCTCTGCCTTATCTTCTCCTGTATGGGTAATGTGGTGTCAGCTTTGAAGGTGGAGTTGTGTGTGTTGCATAAAGGCATCTCCTGTCTCCTTCAATACATCCACAGAGCTGCTAGGCTGTAAGAGACTGTGCTGCAGCTATGCAGCTGGGTGGCTGTAAAGCAGCTTCCCTGGGGGTAGGCAGTCCATGAGAGAGAAGAGCAGTGCTGCTGCATCACTACCAATTCTAGTGTCTGCAGCACTTGGATCTCTCCCCAGGGGCCTCTCCTTGGCGTATTAACCCAGCCTGACCCTGCTTGCCTTGCAGGAACTGCCTGGATCACAGCTAAAGGGGGTATGGCTGTAGGCATGGAAGTGTAAGGTCTGACACAGATGGTATCAAAGAGCAGGAAGCCTTATAGTGCTCTGTGTGTCCTCAATGAATGCTGAAGCAAAAAATATTCATGCATCTCTTTTCTCATCTGCTGTCAGTACAGCTTGTTTAACAGTTGCTTGAAAACTGCATTATTTAAAAAAAAAAAAAAAAAAGCCACAACCCCTTAACTAAACCATTTACAAAGCATTCTTCTTATTCTATCTGGACATAGACATGGGCAGAATACCCCTATGGTTTTCTGACTGGGTCATTCAACCTTAAATTGAAGTGACCTCATTCTGGAGGGATCCGAGGAGCTCAAGCTTTGAATTTTTTCTTGCTGCAGATTTTTATACTGTTAGCAAGACTTCTGGTGGGTGATATACCAAAAAGCTTGCAGGGGCACAAACTATCTATGAATTCACCAAGGGAAAGCTACATGTGTGTAGGTTCCAAGGAGAAGAGGATGTCTTTGGATTTTGGTTATTTCAGCTTGTGCTTTAGAGTGTAGTTTCAGTCTGGTCCTTTGAGCTGCCACTCTCAATGGGAATTCACATTTTACCTTTTTTCAATTGCTTTGATTTTGCCCAGCTGGTCAATTTTTTTTACTTTTTAATGATCAGACATTAGTAGGGCTGGTTTTGGGGTATTACTCAAGGTATAATGTGGTCCTTTATGTTTAGCTGTGCATGAGCACAGAATATTTTTAGTGCCATGTGTTCCCTTCTCAAGTACATGCTCCTCTTAAAGCTTTGCGTTTGGTTGTATATACCAAAAGCACTTTCTCTTCTGTTTTTGTCTTTCTATTCCAGTAACTGACTGGTCAAAGATGTTTTTGACTTCAGGTTTTCCTTTTAATAAATTTTTCAATGGAAAAATTTCAGCAGTGATTTTAAATGAGTCTGAGACAGAGGTTAGGCATAAATGTCACAAAATCCAGTATCTGTGCATGATTTCAGTTCTAAACTGGGCGAAACTTAGAAGATTTGCTTTCAGATTTGAAGGGGACTCAAACTGCAAGGCAAGGCAAAAAGTACATCCAATGCTGCTGAAGTTAGTGTAGTTTTTGAAGCCATCAGCCACTAAAACACACAAATTTGTCATGGATATGGCAATGTCTTTTGCACATCAGCTGAACAATTGGCATAAGACTCGAGCCCTGGAAAGTCAGCTGGTACTGACTGTAATGGAGTCAGTGTTGCCTGCTGACCCAATTCTTTTAAAAGAGTTTAGACTTGGTTTGTAAAGGAGGTAGAAGATATTTTCCTTCATGTAACTGAAGATATGGGTGTGTGACTCTTAAGAGTTGCCACTGCCCAGAGGCAGAGACTTGGGGTAATTAAGCAGGAGCACAGACACCTTAAGAGAGAGAACTACCAATAACTAGACATAGAAAATTAAACCAAACTGGTGATTCTAGTTTCAGGTAGTGACTGTACTGGTTTTGCATGGCAGAGGCAGTGTACACAGGGAGTGTTAGGTTATAGTGCCCACAGTAGCTTTCCAAGTACAACTCAGACAGCCACAACCAATTGATTTTGTGCCTCTAATTTTGACTGCTTTTGATCAGTGGGAAAAACACATTCCTTTAGGCCAAGGGACCATACCCCACCATCCTGCAGTTGTGAATAAAGCTTGGTTCTGTCCAAAAGTCATTGTGAGTGGTTGTAGCGTGTGTGACTCGTAGCCTAATTAAACAGTCTCAAAAAGAATACAATCTCAGTGTTAGCTGTGTTTTTACTAAGCATATCCAAGCATTTTTTTGTCTCTTGGAAAGTCAGATATGTGGTTTTAAATTGTCTGACTCCCTGACATCAGATTGCCAAACCACCAATGATATCTGTCATGAATGTGCAGAACTGGGTTGTCCTGTGAGCCTGCTGGATGGCTGGCTTGGAAGGGGGAATTTCTATCAAAAACCTTAGTTGGGCCCTCACTTCTTTGATGTGCATGTCTGTGTAAGTGTATGAGAAAAAACAGCTATGGAAAGTAAATCTATTGGTTCTCTGTGTGAAGATAATGGAGGAAGGAAGCTTTTTCTTTTTTAGTGTTTTTTAAAATTATCTATTTTGCTTAGCATAATAACGTAAGGAGGTTCAGTCCTGTGTTTTCAGTGAATAACCACTCGGTAGTGAAATGAAGTAATGAAACATTCAGCTTTTTGGGGTACTGTGCATAGGAAATAGAACATTTTTGCATACTGAGTAGGATGCTCCGAGGCATGCGTAGTCGTACAGGCTTTTTTTATTTGTCTTCAATATGGTCCTTAGTGAAAAGTCAGATATGCCATAGGTAAAATTTCCATTTGTGATCCTCTCGCATTTAACCTGCTTGAGCTCTTAGATCTACTAACTCCTTGTTTTGAGTCTCTGTGTGTAGTGCAGACGTGTTTATGTATCTTGCACTCCTGTTCATTCACCAAAAACCATCTGATGCCCACAGAAGTATCTTTCAGGCCAAGGTGCTCTAAAATAAAACACCTGATTTTGATTGTTTGGTACAGACTGTTGTGAGAATATCAATGACTTCAGAGAATTTAATTCGTTTGAATTATCCTCTTTTTGGATGTGTTTGCTTTAATTGCTGTCTATGCTGTACAAACTTCCATCTTATCTCTGCTGCTCCAAATTTGTCATTATGCTATGCTAACACCTTTTTTTGGCTTTCAAAGTTGCCCTGTGTTGTTTTTTCATTTGGGTTTACTGGTTTCATCAGAGGGGAAAGCTTTTTGGTTAATACTTAACCTACTCAATAGCATAGCTGCTTTGCAGGATGATTTTTTAAAAATTGCCCCCAAAACAGGTGTCTTCCAGTGGACTGGAATACAGGAGAGGGGAGGGGTTGCACAGAATGGGAGGACAACTCAGGAGACCCAAGTTGATTTCCCAGCCCTTAAACGTTCCCTTTCTTCTCCTGCATTTGTTATTCCCTTTGTTGTTTAATTCCTGATGATTCCATTTCCTTTTCCCATCCCTCTGACATGTCTACTTGGCTTGTAAGGTGCATGGCATGGAATTGTGCATCCAGACATAGATGTATGTGCAGAGCCAGACCCCTGTGAATCTCCAGGTTCAAGAAGAGGACAGTGTTACCACCCTGAAGCTGCAGTGATTATTCCCATCTTGGGATTATTCCCAGTGAATATTCCCATCTTGGGAGTTCCTGTTCTTGAGGTTGCCTGTCTCTAGGTAACTCTTCAGTGTAGGAACAAGAGAGTCACACTCCTCTGCAAGTTGCTGCAGCACATATAACCTCGTAGGAGTGTTCTGCCGCATCCAGTCCTCTCCTTCCCCGAGACTCCCTGATCACCTCAGCCCCTACTACACACATGCCCATCTGAGCAGGAGCAGTGCTGCTTTACCTGAGAGCCCCAAACTCCGTGAACCGGATCCACTTGGGTGACTTTGCTGTCCCTCCTTCTCTGGTGAGGTGTAGGGGATTTGCTGGTCTGTCTGCGGGTGTTAAAGGCTTTGCTACTTCACTTCTGCCTCTCCAGTTTCCCCTCTGAAAGTGATGTAGCACTGCAACTGCGCCTGACTCAGGGTGGCACTGCCTTATCTGTGCTGCCTCCTGGCTTTTGCCACCTCTGGGAAAACTACCTCTATAACAGTCATGTGCTGTAGCTGCCTTACAGCTGCAGGATGCTTTCTGGGTTGGTTTTTTAACCCTTCCTGCTGCATCCTTCTTACCTTCATCCAGTAAAGAGAGCGTAGGTGCTCCCTGTAGCTGGTGCTCTCCTCCCCGTTCCCTCGCTCTCCAGCGCTCATCACATGGTACCAGACCTCACCCAGACCCAAGCGGCTGCCGATCACAGCGTGTCGTCAGCTGGCAGCGCTCCCAATTCTCCAGAGCTGGCAACTGTCCTCTTTTCTTTGAGCTCCGATAACGGGAACAGATTAGCGGTGGGAGCAGCCGGAGCACTGCTTTATGGGGCTCTACTCCTGTATACCTCCGGTTTTCCACAAATCTTGCCAAGTGAGTTTCCTGATTGTGGGCTGTGTCATTTGCTATGCTCCCCTTCCCTGCCCCCACCCATTTCCTGACATCACTTTAAATCCGACTGTAGCAGTGGTCCAGTTCTGCTGGAGCACTCCACCCAGGACTTCCGAAGGCAGTAAATCTTGCTGATCAGGGGAGTCATACGGTGTGTGGAGAATGAAAAAGTACAAAGCTTTGTGGAGGTTAGGAAAGAAATCCTCAAAAAATGACAGAGTATTGAACTCCTTTTTTTTTTTTTTTCCCCTTTCTTCTTCTCCCCCACCCCATTCTTGTAACCTTCATTTTGTGTGGCTGCTCTACCCTAAGTAGGAATAAACAAACAAAAACTTCAAGTTTGGCTCTACTGCAATCTCCCACAGGAATTTTGAAAGGATCTGGCATAAAGGAAAAAATAAAATACATTCTCGTTGCTTTAAGTGATCCATTTGTGGTGCCTTTCTAGCCTGTCACCATCATCAAAATGCTGGGGATACTGTTTGGCTTGGCACTGTCTGGTCTCAGAGGTAGGACTTGATCATTCTGAGGCTAAAATGGTCCAAAGCAAAGGTTTGCAGTGCTGGGATTATGATTACTGTCTTGGCAATCTTGCAGACATATACCACGCTAAAGAAGGCTTTTTATTCCTAAGGAAAGCACTGGAATCCCCCACTGGCATTATGGCCAGCCACTTTTCTGCTGGAGGTCCTGAGGATCCAGGATTTCCCTACTTTTCTGGCATTTGGGCTTGTGCCATGTGCTACGGATTCAAATCTAAAAAAGCAGACAAACTGGGTTTTGTTCTTTTTTTCTCTTAAGCGTGGACACCAGAAATAAAAGGACACATCAAATTTTGGGCATCAGTTTTCCCAGTGTAAGGTCAAAGTCTTTCCACCTGCGTAAATGTGGGGGATCAGATGGACTTGAGCCAGGTGTGTGTATAACTGCCCCCACCAGGCTCCTCTTCTTAAGAAATAAACAGCTGGAAATTGATGGAATTTATAGCCCAGTCTGTTGTGCTGCAGGATTAATAAGCAGTGTCCTGTAGGACACCTGCAATTTTCTGCCCTGAAACACTGCTTGGGATCAAAGTGCCCTTCTGCCATGTTGCCCATGAGCTATATGGTGACTAGAACTTGTGTGAAATGCCTGCAGGTCCTTTCTTCCAGACTGGTTGTCTAAGGCAAACACAGCTACCCCTTCTGCTTTTCACTGCCTCCTTGTCTTTAGCCACAGCTGTGTTTTTGCTCACTTTCCATCAATATAAAGATACCTGCCATGCTAGTGTGCTGTCAAAGCCCTAGAGAGAAAGTGTCTGGTGTCAAAGATGTCTTGTGTGGATTTAAGTAGCTTTGATGAATCCTGTAGAAGGAGTGATGCTTGCTGGTGCAAGTTTTTAGGGGAACATGTCTGTTTTTTTGGCAGGAGTCATCACAGTTAGTTCTTCTGGATGTTCCACCATCAGGATCAAGCAAATGCTCCTTTTCACTTTTGTCTGGCTGAAGCTTTTGCACCTCCACACTTTATTGTGGCTCTCAGGTTACTTCCAGGGGAAATTCCAGGGAATTGATGTTGTGGGGTGCAATGTCATAAGCACACTAGGACCAGTCTGTGTTCACAATGGTCAATTCATGTTTGTCCTCCCAGAAGTGACACACTGTGGGGATTTTTCTGCTGTGGACACTGATTATACTTGCGAATGATACTGACATAGGAGGAGCTCTGTGTGTTCCTGAGAATGGGGTTAGGATTCAAAATACTGACCAAGTGGAGAAATCACCTGCAGAAAACAGGAGGTGATTCTGAAAATGGCAGGCACAAAGTTGTAAACTTGAGTGAGATTAATGGGCTTCCCAGACCCAGAAGGGGAGATGGCTGGTTGAGCAGCAGCTCTGCAGAGAGGGGATGGAATTGATGGTGGATTCTAGGCTGAGTGTTAGTTACCGGGCTCGTACAGTTGTGAAAAGGCAAGCTGGGGTTTGTAACCAAGAGGCTACAGCTTCTTTATCCTTCCACTCAGCTTAGCTTGGTGAGGTCTCAGCTGGAGTCTTGAACCAGTTTTCTGTGCACAGCCTTTAAAAACAGCAAAACAATTTAAAAGTGGGTCAGAAAAGGGAAAAAAAAAAGAAAAAAAGAGGAAGAAAATAGCATGAATGGATGATTTAGCAGACGTGACCTATACAGAGAAAATGTAAGTATTAGGGTTGCTCAGTCCATGGAAGAAAAAAATGAGAGGATGGATGGACACGATAGCACCTGTAAAACATGGGAAGGAATGAACCCTTTAGCATATATTTCAGGAACAGGACTGTATACTTGTGTCTCGTGGGAGCTTTGCGCAGAGCAGTCCCGGTGACAGGCTGTCACCAGAAATCCACTGGAGCCTCTTTTTAGCCCATGTATTTCTCTGGATCCCTGTTCCTGTGGCTGATGTTCCCTCTTCTCTCCCGATTCGTGGTGGCCAGTCTGAGAAACACATGGTGCCTGTGCCTCCCATTGCAGGAATGCTGGTCTGGCTCGGGGGAGAGCAGGACAGCTGCAGAGCTGACCTGCACCTCCGATCGATCTGTGTAATGGCACAGCACACCCTGTGCTGGGAAGGCAGCAGATTCATATCCAGGTGTGGCCCCACAAATGCTTGGTCAGAGGTATGCTCTGACGTTAGGCAGGGAGATTTTTTGGCTCCTGGGAAGTTCAACATTCACATTTGGCTCTCATGAGAAGGCTGGTCATTTTCCTCTGTGAGGCTGGAAGCAGGAGGGAGGTGACCAGAGTGGAAGCAGACTCATAGAAGCTTTAGACTCACTGCAGGACTGGTGGTCCTGCAGGAACACCAGGTATCAGGTCTCAGGGTGTGGCACATGCATCCTGGGAAATGTCCCTTTAGCACCAGCAGCCAAAACGTGGTGGTCATGTTGTTGTGAGGGGTTTGTTCCCATCTTTTAGGGAGATTTTTGTCTTGGGGTGGGCTCGTTCTCCCCTATCATATAGCAGCTACTGCAGCAAAGCAATATTAGGAAGTAAGATTTTAGCTGTCTTCCACGTGATTAGTCCTGCTTGAAGGAGGGGGAAGGGCCTCACACTCCCTATTAATCATTTCTTCTTCCCTCCTCCCATCTGCTCAGTGCTTCTCTTGCATACACCAGTAATGTTTGATCACTTTATTTTTTTTCTGATTCCTTGACTCTCTCTCTCCTTGTTGGTTCTTTCTTGAATCTCTGCCCTCCCTGCTCCCCCATTCTCGCAGAGATGCTACTCAGTGACCTGATTTTCTCCCCTAGCTCCCTTAAAAAAACCCCAGAACCAAAAATGGAGGGGGGAAATAAGTTAGAAAAGAAAGAAATACTCCAAAGTTCCTCATTCCCCTCTCCCTGGGCATTAAGCCTTTTCCTGCTGGTCAGCACCTTCTGCCAAAGTTGTAGAGCACGTGTGGGCAGTGCCTGCTTCCCTCCTGCTCCTCCTCCTCCTCCCCGTGGGCTCCCTAGGGGCTGCAAGCCTGGCTCCTCCTCCACCTCCTTCTCTTCCAGCTGCTTTCACTAGCCTCCTAGCTCTTGGCAGTGAGGAGCCTGGACATCTGTAGAAGCAGCTGGAAGCAAGATGGAGAGCCAATACCCTGCAGCTCATCAGATCTCTACAAACCTCAGCTCAGGAACAAACTGCTTAATTTGCTGTGTTTTTTGTACTGTTTAGTTCGCGCTGCTCACTGCTCGTTTCTCACCATCCCAACAAAGCTATAGGTTATTGACATACATCATAGCATGTTGTTTTAGGAATCCTGTCACTGGTCTGTAAATACCAGTGCTCTTATGCCACATTGGGGAAAGCAAAGTTAAGCATTGTTTCCACCTGGATCTTCAACATTACCTACCACTATCATCACAGGGCCGCGTGGGCAGAATTTAATCCTGCATTAGCTAAAATTTGACCTCTTGTCCAACAAGCAGAGGTGCCACAAATTCATACTCCTGAGAATGCTGCTAAAGTATTTTTGCTGGTTCCCTGTCACTCTCCCAGCTGATTTACATCAAAACCTTCTTGCAAAGTTGACTCTCGTGGTATTCTGAAGGGTGACAGTTATCTATCCCTGAAAACACTGCAACGCAGCCTTAAACCGAGCTCAGCAGGGCTGACCCTCCTACACAAAGGAGCAGTAGAGGTGCAGGATCCCTGCTACTGTTCCTGGAGTTGAGGAAGCTGGTGGGGGTTGGGAGTTGCAGCATTTTGCAGCAGGGCTTTTGGGGATGGGCCCCTGAAGGGAAGCCTGCGAGCCGTGTTGCCGTGAAAAGCCTCGCAGCATGTTACATGATGCAAGCTCCTTGGCAAATGCTCTAATTGTGTCACTGAAATGGCTGAGCCACAATGCTCAGGGAAAAGGTTTTTCTTGGTGAGCCTGTGGACCCTTCCCTGGTGCACAAGGGCAGTCTGGGAATGCTGGAAATACCGCAAACTGACATGAGAGCTTGTGTTTGGGGAAGGTTCCTCGTGCTCTGTTTGGGGATTTGAAATTTGCCGTTCGTGTGGCTGGGAGCACATAACAGGCGATACAACTAAAGAGATGCTTTAAAAATATTTTTCAGAGGACTCAAAAGTGAGTGTGGTGATTAGGAACAACATTTTCATAAAGCTTTCAGCCCAGCATCCTGTTCAACTCTTGCAACAAACTGCAGTTATGCACAAAAGCAGCTATCGGCATTTTTGGTGTCCTGTTCCCTCAGCAGCTATCAGTAGCTGTTTGCTTGTGAATGCCATTATTTGCACCCAGAGCAGTTGGAGCAGAGAGGTAAAAAGTAAAGGGAGTAGCTGTAGAAATCAGGCTTTAGGCCTGATTGAGGTTCAGGCTCTGATAGGACTGAGCAGTGCTTTGTAGAAGGGGTGTATGTATGTGTGGGTACTTGGAGGTTACATATGGTGTTGTCAGGTGTTTAAGTCCAGTGTAAAGCAATTACCATTTGCAAGTAGCTCTAATATGTCTTTTTGGTTTTCTTTCCCCCTGTCTCTAAACCTTTGCTGCGAAACAGAGCTCTCATATTTTCCATTCCTAATTCAAGAGCAGGAGGGATCGCTAAAGCCAGGTATCAAGTTACAAGAGAAAGAGTGAAGACATTTGGTTGCAGCTTCATTGGCTCACACAGCACATACACCCAAGCAAGCATTTTCATCAGCCCCCATGTCTGTGTTCAAACTCTGTAAGGAAAATTGCCTTTTCTCTCAGTCTGTGCTTGGGAAGGACAGTGTCTGCAAGGAAAGTTCCCACCAACAGAGGTGTTTGAGGGCTGAGAACAGGAGGAAGGAAAAACCCTGTAATGATCAAAAAAGCATCTCATCCACAGTGCAGGAAATGTTGTTCCTCCTCATCTTAGGCACTAAAAAAGGCAAACCAACAAGTTTCAACAATAACAATGTTCAAATAAAATCCTTTGAATGGATAATGTGTTTAGCTTAAAATGAGAATGTGACTCAGCCAGGAATTGTTACTATTTCTGGTTCTGTTTTAGTTTTTAGACCTAGTCTACTTCGAATATTTGGCATGGCCTTGGTTGTGATAGGAGGCTGATTAGGGGTGGTGACTAAATATCCTTTATGGGCTGACTAATCCAAACTTGTATCTTTTCTGCTAGATTCAGGTTTGAGTCTCTCTTCTTAAACTTAGAGATGAACTTGAGTGAAGATTTCAATGTGTAAAAGAAAGACAAACCACTGTATTCTCTTTTGTTTTACCTTCTCATTACCACCTCCTTTCTAGCATTGATTTTCTTGGGGTTTTCCAGACCATGGTTTTTCCTCAGACAGAACCTGTTCTTGTCTGTGTTTGGATGCTTTCTTCAAACCTTCAGTTACTTCTATTTGATTATTAAACTGGTATGTGTTTGGCTGTTTCCTCAGTAGTTTGTCACACCAGAACAGCCTCCTCAAAGAGCCTCCTCACCCCCTTTTCCTTTCGTGTGTATTCTCTTGGTCTTTCTCCTGTGTGCTGGTTTTTCTTTTGCTGATCCCCATGCGTTACTCCTTTTTTTTGCTCAGGTATCTGGCTGGGGGAGCTCTGCAGCCATCTCTTCTGTTTCCCCACCATGCCTTTCTTTTGGTAGAGCTGATGGGAAATGCCGTATTTCCCCACTCCTCCCACTGCCCCCTTCCTCCCCTGCTTCCTTTTCTTGTATAGCTCAGTGAAAACGCTTAATGAAAAGGACTTCGGGTAAAAGAGCAGCAGAACAAACTCAAGTTATTTCCCTGTGTGTGTTTTCTACTCTCTGCCCATTCTTGTGAGTAGGCACTCAGCCTCTGAAGATGGATATTCCCGGGAATCAGCAGAGATATTAATGTTGGAAAGGCCAGGAGTGGATTGACATTTGATTTCCGTATTTACGTGTGACTGTTACCCATAAGCTGGAGACCACATGTGACTTACAACACCCACTCTCTGTGCTTCCTCCGTTTTTCTGCCCAACCCTCAGTTCGCATTTTGGTGAAAAGAAGTAGAAATTGTGTTCCCTTAACACTGAAAGTTTAGGTTAAAATCAAAACACACACAGAGCTGCAGAAGCTCTGGGACTCATCACCTACAACCCCAAAGGCTGCCTTTTGGGGACAGCCCTGGGGGCTTTTGACGGAGCTGAAAAGGGGAATGTTGTACACAAGCGTTTTGCTTCTTGCTGCTTATGTGGCAGTTGTGAAGGTGTCCCTAAACTGTAGTAGCTGTCAGTGTGTGATTGCCATACTGAGATACTCTGTGAACCCTAAATGAGAAGCATGCTGAGATGAGAGGGGAATCATAAATGAATCTGTGTATTTTCAGCTTATCTGTCCTCATTTTTCCCAGTGTGGTGAACAGTGATTTGTTGCGTGTTGCTGCTTTTGCACTGCCTAGCATGAACAACGAGAGCCCGTGCAATATGAAAGACACAAATTGAATTAAAACTGTTGAGTTCTTCCCCTTCTGCCACTTTTCCAGGCCAGTTTTTTCCTGTGTGGGCTGTGTGTTGCTTGTGTGCTTCCAGGGCTGCTCAATGAAACAGGCAGCAATTCTGAATAACAGAGAAAACAAAATGAGGTGCTTTGTTACTACTTATGTGCCTAAAACTCTAGGGATAAGAAAAGACTTGTCTCTTCTCTCTCTCTCGTCTCCACAGACCTTCAGTGCAAGGAGCAGGGGTTTGAAGAAGTTGGGTGAAAACCTGAAGGGAGTCCAAGATCTTCTTAGGTTTGTGTAACTCCTGGTGGGAGCAGTGTGGTGTAACACTGAGCAGAGGCACTGTGCTAATGTAACTTTGGACCTGGGCAAAAGGAAGAAAAGCTGTGAGACAGCCTCTTGTCAGGAGCTTTTCCTTGCAGTCTTCCAGACAGTCTGGCTGTATTCCTCAAAGACAGGTCATATCCTGCCAGGCATGAGTGATGCTGAGTGAGGGTGTATAGCCTGTGCTCTGCAGACCTGCAGATAGGTCCTTTGAGCCTTTGCCTATGAATACAGGGAAGACACACTTAGAAAGGCACCTTTATGCAGGTGCCTTCTTACAGACGAGGAAAAAGAAAGACTAACTAACCTGTTTCTTCTTCCATCTTACCCTTTCAAGTGCTTTCCATGGTTGCTAAAACTTTCTAGTGAAGCACAAACCCCTTCCCTCTGAAGGGCTGTGGATTGGAGGCAGTGAGTGGTGGCACTAGGGCAGTCCAAAGAGCCAAGTCACTTCTGAGAACAAGAGAAGGCTATGGGGATGATACCTGCATGCCCTGTTGTGTGCCCTGGTGCTCAGGAAGGGATATTACTAGAGAGCTCTAACTGATGAAGCTCTGATGAGCAAATACAGGTGTCGAACATATTTTCTACCCATACAAGCTGGCCCTTACTGTAATAGAGGCACCAGGAGGAAATGTGCATTTCTACCTTCTTCATCTGAAAACAGACTCTGAATTGCTTGGTGGGATGGATAGTGGGAGATAGAAGCACACATCACCTTCTGGTCCTCTGGGAGGCTCCTGTGGCAAGGTGGACGGGATGCTTAGGGTGGGACAGCTTGAGAAGGCTCCCCAGAGCTCAATCTACCTGTGCTCTTAGTCCCTGCCTGTCCTGTACTTGTGCATGAGTTTCAGGCTGGGTGCTGTAGCTCGCAGTCTGCCCCCAGATGTGTATTAATTTTCCTCCACGTGCTGGCAGATGCTTGGAAGAAGAGTCTGCCAAGCATAGTGCACGCTTGAGGGCAGTGATTTTTTGAGGCACGTTGTTGAGATTATCTGATGTTTCACATTTTCTCTAGTTTAGTTTGTGTGTGTGTGTGTGTATGAAGGGAGTATTTAAAACTTGTAGACAATAGTTTGCTGGGTTGCAGGGAATGAAACCCCTAATGAATAGTCCATTGTTTACATCCATTTGAGGCTGTTTCTTTGCTGAATGAGTGCCATGAAACATAGCTGCAACTCTGTTGTTTTTAACTCCCCTCTCCTTACCCATCCCCCTTCCTATTCCTTATGGTTTGCTAAATCCTGCTGTTATCTTCTCTACACAAGTTTCCAAGCTTCCTTCTCTCCTCTTGATTTCTCTCTGCTTAAACCTCCTGGCCAAACTGGATCATCTTTTGCTTCTAGTGTGGTGTATTTTCCCATCCATGGCCTCTTGGATTCACATTTCAGTCATTATTTTTATCCAAGTGAATGTGGGAAAAGAAAAAAATACCACCAAAACTTTTCTGCTGCCACAGTCAAGTCTAGATCCCCCTCTTCCCTTTGCCTTTCCCTCCCCACCTCCTTGCTTTAGAGCTCTTTACCAGTTTGCAGCTGTGTATATATATATGTATAATTATCTCATATTTGCCTGCAAGCCCCCTGCCCAATTTCTAACCCTTATTTTCACCTATGTTCAGGTGGCTTCTTCCCTTGCTCTGGTCCATACTGCTGTTTTCTGATCTCTATGCCTTGTTCTGGTGACATCTACCATTTCAGGTAGCTGCCTTTTCCCCCCTCTTTAGCCAGATAAATGTGGCTGGTTGGCAGAGTTTTAAGCTTTCTTTTTTCTGTACTCAGTTCGTAGATGACCCTTTTTTTAGCTAACTGATGCTGTGTAGCTGTTTACCTGCTTGACTTGCTGGAGAGATTGCTCAGACTGATGCATACCACACTCTGGAACTGTTTCTTCTCTCTCCAGCCCTGATTTATAGATAACTGGAAAAGGGAATTCTTGGCTGCCCTGTTTTGAAAATTATTACACCACAGAAAAGCTCATTACATGAACACAGCACCTGATATAAAGAGCTCTACTCAGTTTTCTGGTTTTCCCCATTAAAAAAAAAAAAAAGCTTCCCCATATTATTTAAACAATAATTTCCCTCAAATTATATTTAAGAGCTGTAGGCACAAAGGTTTGCCTGCTCTTCCAGGAGTTCCTGGAAATTGGAACTGGGGAGTTTTTCATAATCAACAGAGGGAATGGGATATTTTTGGAGAGGATTTTTTGTTTGTTGGGTTATTTTATTCCTGGTTACTCAGTGTGCATATGCCACATAGTAGAAATCAACTACAGTTCTGTCAGGCTTGGACAGATATCTGCAGAGAATTCCCTATGGCTGAAGAGATCAGAAGGCTGGAAGAGTTGGAAGGCCCCAAAGGTTTCAAGAAAGTAGGTACAGACCAACTGAGAGTCTCCTTTAATCAAAGGAGTGTTATGCATTGTGCAAATCAAGAGCAGTTGCTTCCCTTTTCTGCCAGCTTCAGTGGGATGCCTTCTGAGCTGCAACTTGAGGGCAGTGGTGTAAATTTTGAAGTACTCTATGTGTAGGACAGTGCTGGTGTCCTTTTGGGTCAGCAGAGCTGCTCAAAAATATGGCAAAACCATCAAGTGACAAGCAAACCAACGATGGTTCAGCTCAATGCCAAAGAAAATCCTGCAAGAGAGAGAATTATCTGTGACTATGTACCCTGTTGCTACGGAGCTCATTTGGTTGCATATATCATGTGAGAGTGGAAAGGTTGAAGAAATGCTCCACTTGGTAAATGGAGGGAGAATCTGTTTGCATAGGTTACAGGACAGCTCCTACATGCATGCAACCTGAGACACCTGGTAGTGGTGCTGAGCAGGTACTGTCTGTAGTGCTCAGGCAGGGACACGGGTTGGTTTTGAATGAATGTGCTTGTTGGAGGGCAGGGGAGGAGTGAAATGCCAGTGTGTCTTTAGATTATTTCTCCCCTCTTGATGCCATGTACTGTTAAGGAAACCAGATTTTGGGGACATGTTAGTTCTGTAAGCAGCAGAATTTTCTGCTTCCCACAGTGGGGATACTTTCCCCTTTGTACTTCCACTCCAGATTCATGTTAAGATCCCGAGGCTGTGACACTGCTTTTGTTTTGTTCTCTGGAAGCACAGAGACAATACACAGGATTTAAGATTTGGTTTACTCCTCCTCCCCTCTCTGTCAGTATACATTGCACATTCCTCCCAACCCAAACTTCTGTAGCCCATAAATAGGTCACACACCACTACCTGGACAACAGGCCTTGCTTGTGTCATAGGGTTGGCATGATGCTGGTGAGCCACAGATCAGGATGTGTGAGTGCCTGGAGAGCAGGGCCAGCTTCTCCAGGGAGCAGGATGTGAAAATGACCCTTGTGATACCTGGCAGCTGGAGGTGATGGGAGGGGGACACACTGTTTACAAAGGATGAAAGAAGAAAAAGTATAAGCTAACTCCATCAGCACACAGGTGTTCTGCTGGTTGTTTTGGGTCATTTATAATGGTGTACAGAGCTCTGTCACCTTTATGCTGACTTGTTCCAATGTTGCCCAGAGTTCAGCCTGTTGGCCTGTAAAAAATGATTTGTCCATCTATGTGGCTTTTCCTGGTGACCAAGATACTGTGGCTGTTGTCAGTTCTACTGTCCAGCTCAACTGGGGGCTGGAGGGATCAACTCAGCCTCTCAGCACCGGTGATTTCATTTTGGACATCCTTATAAAGTGGCCCTTTGCAAGTCATATGTAAATCTCCTTTTTACTCAGTGGGTAGAAGAGCAGCAATGCCAGCGGTTGGACTTGAAGCCTTTGCTCAAGAATGTGATTTCTTGTCTAAGTGGTTACTTTGGGAACCTCCCAGGAAAGGAGCACACCTCCATTTTTTTTTTTTCAAACGAGGTTAGGATGGAGTAACAGAGCCAGTTGCTGCAAAAGATTCACTGCAAGGGGGATGGCCATGATGGAATTAGCAGCAGAGACAGAAGTATCTGCAAGCATGCAAATATTTTCCTAGGAGACATACCCTGTGCTTCTTCCTGAGAAGTGCTGAGAACAAATTGTCATAGAAATGCAAAGTACAGTCAGTCTGTTTTGGGTTGAGGCAACGAAATGAGGGCCCTGTAGCCTGGAGAGATGTGTATGAGTCTGCATGGGGAAAATTCACCTTAATTAGATGGGTGGACAGATCCTGTTTCTCCTGCTCCTGCCGCAGTTTGCAGCGTTCAGCCTAGGAAATGCCTCCTGAGTTCGCCCACCGCTGCCCGTATGGAAGGGCTGGCACACTCACCTGGAGTCCTCCGTGCTGGATGTCACTGAGACCTGGATCATGACCTGTCTGGCTGGATGGACAACTTCAGCCTGGGAGGGGAGCCCAGCACATCCCATGCCCTCCACACACTGTATTCCTTAATGCTCCTTCCCGGCACCTGGCTGGCTGGATTTTGGCATGGAGAGGATGGCCATGTCCCCTCCTCTGGTGCTGGAGAGCTTGTGGTGATGCTGTACTGAGCAGTGCCTCTCTAAAACTTGCTTAATAGACATGCTTAGGCTCTGCTTTATCTTGACAATACACCCTTTTCTGGAGAGAAATGAGAAGTTTCAATTTCAGTCACTAGCCTATTTTTCATTAACCTGTTTTAGTCAGCAAGTCATGGCTTTACTGTGCCACTCTCTCAAACTGCCACTCATGAGCCTAACGAGATGGAGCAAAACTCCTGTCCTCTGCAGAAAATACACAGAGAGGAGAGACAGTTTTACCCTAAACGTTAAAGGAGAATTGGTCAAATTAATGGTACAGTAAATGTAAAATCTTTTTAATTTAAAGAGTACTTTCAGGCCTATATTGGGGACAAAGGGGTGGGGAAGGATTTGGAGTGAAGTTAATAAACCTTTTAAAACTTTTGACTGAATCTTTTATTCGGTGTTTGTGTAGCTCAGCTATCTGCTAGTTAATACCCGTATTTTTGATACCTCTCCAGAGCCAATACATGGCAGACCTTCAGCCCTGTTGGGTATTTGTGCTGCAGCATATTTAATAGCCATGACAACAATTCAACAATTGTATAGAAGCCTCCCCTCCCTGTCTGAGTGTTGCAGGCACCAGAGTGTCTCCATTGGAAAACCCCTAAACATACAGTTTCAGCCAAAACTGGTTTAATGATAGTCTACTGAGAGCTTGACAGGCTTTTTTTTTTTTAAAAAAAAAGGGGGGCACTTTTTTCCCCTTCTCTCCCCCCCACCCCGATTTTTTTCTTAACTTCTTCGCTTCTTTTGTGCGAGCTGCTGCTGTAAAACACAAGGCGAATTAAAAAAAAATAAATTGCTTTAAATTGCTTAACAGGCTCGATGAGACAAAGCGTGGTGTGTTGGAGTGGCTGCAGGGAGCTCTGCGGCTGCTTTTGTATGATTTCAGAGGTGAATTTAGATGGCTGGAAGATAGATGGGTGCCAGATGCAGTTTGACACAGATTCCGGCAGCTGCTCCTGCGCGAGGTTTCATTAGCGGCGAGCGCGTCGGCAACAGAGCTCCGGCGAGGCCCCCAACGCCGAGCTGACAGCGAGAACACTGAAACAATACAATATTCGCTAAGTGATTTTAATCTAGGAGATTAAATGACACCCAGTTGGTTTCCCGACTTAGAAAGCCAGCGCAGTGTAAAGCTGCTCATGGTACTCACTCTACCCAGGCCCTTGTCACGTGTATTTATGTTGAGAGTGCCTTCTTGGCCACCTCCCCTCCCCATCCTGAAATGGGAAGAGAAGGGTTGGGTTTGTGTCGCAGTCATATTTTTCCATCCTAACTGTATAATGTGCTTTTAACTGCAATAGGAAATATTGGCCTCGCTTCAACAAATGCTTACATTGGACCAAAGTGCTCGCGTGCTCCTGCTAAGCACAGGCAAAACTGTTTGCAAGATTAGGGCCATGGCCTGTAAGGTGAAGGGCCCCCTTTTTAATAGATGGGCAAGTCCCAAAATCAGGAAGTCATTGGTATTCACGGGCTTGGGCAATTTGGTTTGGTTTTAAGTAAACCGGTGGATGGATGACTTGATAGAAATGGTGGTGTTGCGGCTGTTCTCCAGGCAGATGAAGTTTTATTTGTGGAGGGACACTAAAGTTTGGGATTTGGTGAAGTGAGAGAAAATGTAATCAAACTTATTTGCAATACAACCCGGGCTGACTGTGGCTAAAGGTTCTTCTAGGGGGGACTTCATGGGCTGTATTTTGGGAATCCTCACTGTGCACACTTACTGTGTGGTTATTTGGGCTTTGTATGAACTTTGTGTATCTCTGATTGGTTTAGCAAGTGAATCTCAGATTTTAAAAAAAAAAAAAAAGCTTTCTCCTTTGATAATTGGGAGAAAGTATGTAGGGAAATAAACAAACAAAATCTCTTTTCTTTTCTATGTCCCACCTGAGTTTTGCCTTTACATATTTAACTGCTGATGTCAAACGACTCTGTTCACATTGAGTCACTTACTATCCTCATAGTAAGCAAACAAACTAGTTTGGTTTTTTCCTCCAATAAATAATCAAGATGGATGTGTATGGGCTGCTGTCTTTGGATTTCAACCACTGATAGTTTGTGCATGTTACATCTGTGTCTAGATGCCTTTGGTAAGTACCCCATGCATGCCTTCAATTAAGCTTTCTATATCAAGAAAGTATGCCTTAATTTATCAGGTTAAAGATATCACTGTTACATCAATTTGTTCACAGTGTGTTGTGACCTAATCAACTGGGGATGTAAGCCATTTCATGAGGAGTAATTACTCAACAACAAAAAATGTCTCTCTTTCCTAATAGCTGTGAGTGAGTTGGCTAATTGGAATCCATTTTGGTAGTGGCAGGTCAGCAATCAGGAGGTGGCTTTCCTGGCTGGCTTCTAGGAGGGAGGGGGAAGCTGAAACACAGAGCTGTGGTTTCCCGAGGTCACTGTGGGAGCTTCCCTGCCATCTATATCCATGTGCTGAGAGCAGGGTGTCCTCACACTCCCCTGTACTGCTGATGCTCTGGCACAGCTTGGGCAAAACCCTTTCCTGGATAGTTTTGGTGGGAAGAATTCATGAGTGGGTTGAAAGTGCCAGATCTGCTTTCAAGACTTGCAGAAGAGTCCTGGTATTGCTATCATTGCTGGGGCTGTGGGGCTGCAGGGATGTTATCATGTGACAAATCTCTTTTGCCTGGCTAGGCCTTGGTCAGGAGATGATGTGAAGTTTAGGGATGATGGCTCATCATGTCTCTGCTTGGATCAACTTATGACAGTGACAGAGCAATATTCGTTTTCAGTGCTGCATCACTTAGGAGCATGTGCTGCCAGTCCTGCTGGAGGTGCCACACTGAGGCATATTTTAGATGACCCTACTGGATGCTGTCCTGTTTTTCTACTCCACCAAGAGACAGATCATTGAGGTGCACTCTGGGGGTTTTTAAATTTCTTTTTCCCCTCCTCTCCTTGGCTTCAAACCTTGCTGAGAGGGAGGTGGAGAGGAAAATCCTCATGAATTAGCATTATTTCCCTGGTGGGCTTTGCTGCCATTTTATCTAATTACGCCTGCTGTTTTCCAGATCACATTGTAAGCATTTGCATGAAGGGGCTTTCACTTACCTCCTCAAGTAAATTAAATAACAGCCCTTAGGCTGGGCTGAGAGCATAACGCATTTTCATGTGGGAGATCAACAGCTCCCATACCTTGAGATGGGGAATGCTGAAATGACAGGGAGGCTCTGTGCTTTTGTCTCAAATTAGGGCAACTAGACTGAGTTGGGGCTACTTTGAAAATACCTGCTGCTGGCTCTTATGGTGTATAGGGGTCAGCAGGAAGAGAGGGGCACATGGGAATCTGCAGAGGGCCACAGAGAACAGACTCATGAGGATTCACAAGCTACGTGCAAGATGTGCAGGGAAGCCAGGGAAAGCAAGCCTGTTGTCAGCAGGTTTAAATGCACAGCCCTATTGGAAAGCGTGAAGGGATCTGCAAACCGTGAAAGATTGGAAGCCACAGACATAAAGCAAATGAGAGGTGCAAGCCCTGCCCTGAGGATGTTTACAGCATGACTTCGTGGATGAGGAAGGCTGGACTTGTGTTGAGCATTCTGGAAATCAAAGCACACAGCCTTGACTTTCATTTCCACAATAAGCCATCCTGTAGTTTCCCTGCATTTCATTTCTCCAATTTGCAAAATGAGGTGGTAGCCCTTCTGCTTGACAGCCCGCTGCTTTCTCTGCCCGACCCGTTACTCCCAACTAGTATCCAGCTCCAGGAACCATCCTCCTCCAATATTTCAGAGCTAGAGCCCTTTGCGATATCAGCTTCATGGGATGATCGGGTTCCTTCCCAGTCATGTGTGTTATCCATCAGAAATGCACATCAGCCCTTCCCTGGCTGTGGTCACTCCTCCATTCCTTTGAGAGCTTCTGAGGAGGAGAATGGATCAGGAGCAAATGACCATGAGGAAATGTATTTCTTCAGCTCCTGATCAGTCCATGCTTATCCTGGCAGAAAAGAGGATGTTAATGGAGAGGCAGAACTTCACCTTCCCCCAACCACTAGGCTTGGACAAACCTGGGGTGGCCCAAAATTCTGATGACCCCTTGGGTTCTTTCTTTACAGGACATTTAAGTGTGCCTGAACTGGGGACATGCTGGCTGATGACTGCATGGCCAAACTGAGTGAGCACTTAGTGAGTGAGGAGGAAAAGGAGACAGGCAACAAGGGAATTTCAGCTCTGCTCTGGCTTGCCCATGGGGGTCAGCAACAGCAGAGGCTGCTTAACTTGGAGGGGGCATGTGTCTTATGAGAGGCTCCCCACCACATATGTGTTTCATATAGAGGAAGAAAGATCATACGTGTCCTCCTAGTTCATTGTAACTCTGTCATGACAGCGACCCTCTCAGTATTACACCTGTAATGTTGAATGAAGTACCTTCTAGCCTTTTGTGCTAATTCTTTTTTCCCTGTATCATTGGCTAGGGATTAAGGAAATCATGCAGATCACTAAGATCTGCTTGAAGGAGTCTGAAGGGACTCTATTTTGTCTGTGAATCTTTGCTGAAGAAATGCATTTGACTTGTTTTTCAAGTTTTCTGTTCCATCAAAACATAGTTCCACGTTGAAGGTATAGGAGAACTAGAAATGTTAGTGTGATGGGAGTGTAAACACCTTTTAACATACATGTTAAAGCATCTTGGCTCGTCCAGGTAACTAGAGAACTACTTTGTGATGCATTTCTGTGTCTGAGATGAATTTTGAATGCCAGCGAGATAATGAGATTTATCAAATGAAAAGCCTGTCTTTCACTTGGTTCCAGCTTGGCCTCATGCCTCAAATGCACGGAGTTTAGCTCAGAAGCAGCTTGTAATTTGTATCACAAAACCACCGTGGGTAATTCATGATGGACAGTGGCCACTGGCTACGGGAGGTTTGCAGTTGGGACGTGCCGGCATTTGTGCCTGGTCAAAGTCACTGCAAAGGACAGGGGACAAGTGAATGGTCACTGTGAGGTTACCCTGGGGGAGGCTGAGGAGGTGTTTGCCTTTATAACTCAGGGATTCAGATTTAATGTCAGTCATTTTTTAGCATGAAACATGCATGATGCAAGACACAGTGCTGCTTTTAACACATGTGGGGAGATGATTCAAGAGTGAATACAGCTGCTTCAGAGATCTGGTAGTATACATGCCATTATCATTATTCACTCACATTATTCACTGTTAGAAAGCTTTCTAACAATTCATGATATTTCTCAAGCTCTCATCCCCTCCTCTCTCTTTCTAAAAAAATTAATGTAATTTTATTATTATTATTATTCAGATTCCTGCTGTACACATCCCCCAAGCAGGTGGGAGGGGGAGTTGGTGGGTGATGACTTGGCTTTGTTGGAACTTCACTTAATGCAGGGTGGGGGCAGAGAAAATGAAGCTAAATTACGCAGATCCTGAAGGCACAGCAAGTGTGCTACATCACTTGTGAGCATGACTAGAACTGAAAATGAATCACAGCCTTGTTAGACACTGTATGTGTCAGTGCATGTGGGCAGAAATATCATTCAGCGAGAGAGAGAGAGAGAAAAAGACAGAGAGACTACATCTTTTAAAGTGTGCTGGTCCCACTGAAATCGTTGTAGTATTTAACCTAATGGGTGAGAGCTGGGAAACAGTGGGGCAGCTGTTCCAGGATACTTTACCTCGTTGATTTTTATTCCTTTCTGAAAGTTCAGAAGGAGTCCAGACCTCTCAGCAGTGACATCTATTTTCTAAACCAGAAAAGGCTGTAATTGCAAGTTCAAGTTTGAACCCACTGTCGAGGACTTTATAATACAACCACCAACTATTCTGGGCTGGATTTGTATGTGGAGTTGCTTCAGCTTGTGTGTTTATTGTGCATTTGGGAGCAAATTTGATTTGCTCTTCCTGTAAACTTTTGATGGTGCATGTGAATGCACAGCTACACACACGTGCACACTGAGCCAGTTCACATATTCCAGCTACAGAAGTCCAGTCTGGAACTGTAACCCTGACTCTTGCAGCTGTATAATTCAAAGAGGACTAATTTCTAAAATGGAAATTGGTTTTACACAGGTAGGTTGCAGTGTGACAGAGCCACGTCAGGCGACTTGATGGAGAGACTCTGGAATCAGCTGGCCACTAAAATCTGCTATATCCGTGCTTGTGTTCCAGAAGAGACTTGCCACAAATGATAGCAACATTCCTGAAGAAGGTCTCCCACCTCCTGCAGAAATCTATCCATGGCAGCTAACAAGCAGCAGCCATCTTAAAATTCCCCCCCCCGGCACACCAAAACCACACTTTTTTGAAGCCAGATGGAATCATCCAGTGTGTGCTTTCAGGGAATTTGGTTGTGCGTTTTTTTTGGATGTTGTGCTTGGTGCCTGTGCTCAGTCATTGGCCCGTGGTGTGTTGTGTAACTTAAAAGCTGATGATTCTAGACACTAACCTGAGTTTTTAAAAAGTGGCTAGAGATGTGTGATTTCTCCTTTATCCCCCTCCCACAGACCAGGTGCTTTGTACTTTCTTAACATGAAGTGGTTTCTGAACGTTATGAGGGATGTAAACTGTGTGCAGCTGAGAACACAACAGTACACCTCCCCTTGCCAAAAAAAAAAAAAAGAAAAAAGAAAAGAAAAAGGGGAAAAAAATTATAAACCCTCCCACCATCTGTAATTTTTTTAAATCCTGGTTATCGTGTGGCATTCCTAGAATGTCCTTATTTACTAAATGAAACTGGAAAAATGGGAATGGCTTGTGATTTTCCTGCTTTTAATGTGACTGGGGGAGAAAGGCAAGGAAGGGATCCATACTTGTGACAAGTTAAAAATAAGTTTTAATTACTTGAGAGTAAGAACATGTTCTGAAAAGTAAAGATTTTGGACTTAATGTGCATGGAACAAAAGGCCGTTGTGAGCTATGTACGAGAGTTGCTGCGAGTTTGTATTCTGCCCTTTTTTTTTCTGTGGGAGTTATTTCCTGTTGTTGACTAGAGTTCTTTATTTAGAACCACCTAGCTACTGAATGACGGCTCGCTTGCAAGAAGAAAAAGTGTCATTAAAATTTGCTAGGGCTTATTCCAAGATCTCCCCACTTCCATTTATTTAGGGGGAATCTTTGCTAAAGGAAAGAAAGAAAAGTTCAAAACAACAGAAGCATTTCCTTCTCATTATTGTGCCCACATCAGCTGTGGCAGCATGGAGCAAAAAGGTCTTGGGAGCCTGAGGTCTTTCACCTGAATATCTCGTGGAAGGTGATGTAACAGAGGTGGTTTGGTTTAGCTTGTTCTGATTTTAAAACCAAAAGAAACCCATCAAACGCCAGGAGTCCCTTTTTGCTGGTAGGAGTAACACACCGATGTTCTTTCTGTGAACCCCACGAATAGAGTAGAGAGTGAGCACTCGCACTTTCCCAGCTGCTCAGATCAGAGAGTTTCCTTTGAAGAGTGCTGCCACCAAACAGAAGTTTCTGTGTGCTGACCTGCTTGGGAATAGTATTTGAGTATGTGTGTGGAGTCAAATTATCAGCACTTTGACACCTGCTTAACTTCTTTTGTTCTTATGGCGGGGGCCGAACATCCAGGGATAGTGAAGGCACATTAGCAGAAGAGCAGATTCAGGGTGGGGAAGAAAAAGAAACAAAAGAGATATCTTTAACCTGAAGGATAACACTAACTGTAGGTAGTAAGTAAGCAAGCAAAGCAACTGGGCTCTATTGTGACTTTTGCTTAGCAGGAATGTCCCGTGGGTGATTAGAAAATGCACTGGGGCATGAGGGACAACAGATGGACAATCGTCCCTCCTTGGCTTGGCTGACCCCTCGCTGCAAGTCTCTTGCAGAGGGTGCCTGTTTCTGCCCAGCTATTGCGAAAGAAGCTGCTGCCTTTCTGTGCAGTACCTGGCTGCTCTTGATGGGCAGGTCCTTCACTCGACAGACAGGAGTTACGGCTCAGGACAACCATTGGCATCTCTGCTTCTGCAAAGGAGTCTGATAGAACGTGGCTTGTTAAGTTGAACCCCTGTAGGAAAGCCGATCTCTGTGGAAGAGAGGGGTTTGGGAGCTTTCTGCCCATCCCTTTGTGCTGGCAGAGTTCGTGGTTGGGAGAAGAAGCAGGGGAAGGCTCAGCCATGCACCTCATCTTCTTTTCTTCTCCTGCCGCTGTGCAGAGGTCGAACCAGAGAATGTCCTGGACTCTGCAGCAGTACCCTCAGTGGGGAGGCAGCTCTTCCTCCTAGTGTGTTGGGTCTGCTCCTTGACTCGTTCCCTTCTGTGATCCCATCATATCCCTGTTTTGCTCCCTCACCAAATTAAAAAGAAGAAAAAAAAAAAGGGAGAATTATTACTGTTTGAGAGAGCTGTTTATGGTGATCACAGGAAACCACGACCACTACGGACTTGAGGGAACAGTATGTCATGTGCAACATCTTCTCTATCTCCATGCCATGCTTGCCCACGACATCTCTCAATATTTTTTTCCTATTTTTTTTTTCTTTTCCACCCCTGCAAATGCCCACACATGCTGTGTCAGATGGGAGTGACCAGAGCGCCTCTCCCCTCTTCCAGATCCCCTGCCACATTTCAAGGACATTCGGACCCCAGAGATCCTGTGGGAGGAAAAAAGAGTGTTAAGAGATGTGAAAGAAAGGGGGAGATGGTCTGTGGTGATAAACGGTGAATTTTCAGCTTTTTTTTTTCTTTGTCCTGTTGGTAGAACCTGAATGCTGGGTGGGTTTGCAGTGATTTAGTGCTTCATCTTTGCTTCAGAATACTAATTAGGTGTAAACCTCTTTTCGCCTTTGGCTAATGGTCACTATAAATGAACAGCTTCCTTTAAAGTGAAAGAACATAAAAAAAAAAGAGGTTAGAGTAGAGCCTAAATTAATTTCTGCAGTTCCCTTTTTCTTCAGAGAGATAAAATGCATTTCTGACCGTTACAGGGGTGGTTTTAGGTAGAGTGAAGAAACACAGACATCACCCACAGTCTGTTTACCTGCATGTACAGTGTGAGCTTCAGCTGACTCTTAGCCGTGCAAGCACTAGGGAATGTAGAGAGACAAAATGAATCATTACCACAGGCATAGTCACTAAAAGCATCTGATGTACTCATTCAGTCTTTTTTTCCCTCCCCCCAATCTCTTTGCACATAATCTAAGAAGTCACACATTTTGGGAAGGGTTAAAAGAGAAAGATTTGTGCATTCACTGCATTGACTCAATGAGTTCAGTTCTATCTGATCTTCAATTATTTGTAGAGGAACAGAATGGCAGTGGGAGTTTATGCTGCTACATTTGATGTACTTGTGCTAGGTTTTTTGCCAGCTCCTTTTTTTATTTTTTTTTCTTCCTCTTCTAAATTTGGCCCTGCAGATTCAACTTCTGTTTTATTGGGGGTTGTTGGTTTTGGCATTTTTTGCCTTTTTTTTTCTTTAAGAAATGGTGTAGGTCACTCACTGTTTACTTAAAATTAGACCCTCAGAAACCTCTGTCTGAAAGGAGCACGGATAAACATTGTCTTGTAAAGAATTTTGCACCTGGGACAGTCAGAGGAAGGATTTATCACTGCAAATTTGAATTACTTTGAAAATACTTCTGTATTGGAGAGAGTTGGTAAGCATTGCTTGAATCTAGGGGCTCTAAGAAGCTGCAGAAACTAGTTATAAGCAATAGGCCCAAGGCTCCAAAACCGTACAGGAGCATTAATATGCCCCACAGGTTGTATTCCAGCCAGCAGAGGCAACTAGAGGTGGATGCATTTATTGGATGTCGATGTATTAACTCATGTTTTCATGTAAATAAGGATTGAAATATCTTGTTGTGGGCTTCTTTTCCCCTCGCTTTTTCTAGTAATGCATCTGAGCACAAACACATTAAACTCCAGTGACATGGTTTTATGAGTTACACGACATACTGCAATGCTGTGTAACACCCTACATCAACACTATAAGCATGACACCGTTTTGGCTGTGCCCTCCCAGCCTCCAACTCATTGCTCCTGCTTTAATGCAACAAATCTGAGCAGGAACATCCACTTCTAGAAGCCTCCAGTCACCCCACTTGGTCTTTCAAGCCTTTGGCATCTCAGCAGGGTTGAGCAGTGCTGCACATATTCCAACTTGCCTATGCAGCCAGGCCTCTTTCGCGTTTCAAGAGTGCTTAAGAAGAGTGTGGGGGGCATCTGTGCTCCAGAAATTTATGGCTCCACGTCGATCTTTGCAGGAGCAGCTTTTCTTCAGGAGAGGGTTGTAGCACATGCAGTGCACGCAGCAATCTAGACCAGCAGAGCTGCTCTCCCCCGGTGACCAAGAAGCAGGTGGTCCATCAGCACAGGGGACACGGTGGTGACCTTTGTATTGAAGTGTGTGTGGCTTGCACGTTTGACAACCCCGTGTTGTCAAGGTTTTCAGGCTCGGGTTGGGTTTGTGCTCAAGGATGGTGGGTGGCCCTGAGTCTTCTGGCTTGATTGCAGCGACATCTGTTTACACCAGTGGTTAATTAGGCCTGAAGACTGACCATCTCTGTATTTTCCCCCACCATTTCTGTGTTTTTTCTTGATTAGAAGTACTCCCTCCTCAGCTGTAAAGCAGGCTTTGGTTTTATCTGCAGATTTTTTTCCCCCCTCTTAATCCACTGGCCCTGGTATGAGATGAATATCAGGACATCAGTGTAGCCTCTCTCCAAAAAAGTAACCAAGTGTTCCAGAAAAGAATGACTTGTGCTTGACTGCAGAGTGAGCACTGAAGGAAAGAAAAGCAGCCTCAAATTGTTAAATAAAACTCAGCTCAATGCATAGTACAGTTCACTGTGTCACAAAAAGCAAGAATGCTAAGGGATGTTTTTAGGAGCCTGTGTGCCCATACAGACAGTGCCGGTGTGAACAGTCTGGCCTGGACCAGAAATGAAGCAAGTCTTGCAAGTGATGCAGCCTGAGTGGGATCTGGGAGAGAACATGGGGTTTTATAAAAAGGCAAAAAGGTGTAAGAAGATAAACAGCAATGGTAGGCAATCTGAACCTCTGTCAGAGCACAGTCTTTCAGCTGGAGCAAGGATGATGCACACCAAAACAGTCTCTAGAGGACTGGGAGTGCACAGGGAATTACAGAGGGAGGGAGTCATCTCTGTGCATGAGGAATGCAGCAAAGCCTCCTCTGACTAAGCCAGCTAATGCACACTGCATTTTTTTTTCTTTCCTGATAATCCTGTTCCATAATATTTCCTTAATAATTTAGTATGCGAAGAGTAGTCCTTTTGGAAAGCATCTAAATCTTACTTTCAGAAGAAACCTTGCTGCTCCTTGTCCTTCACAGGCACTGGGGATTTTTATTGGGTGTGGATATTGGAGTGCTATGTTGGAGTTAAGGATTGTTTGTTTGTTTGTTTTTTCTTAATTACTTAATGAATTTACCATGTGGCACAACCCCTGGTACTGTCAAGCAAGAGCTTTCTATTTCTAGACTGTACAGGCCCAATTCTGTGTTACCAAAGCCAAAGGCAGTAATTGGGAACTGACATTGTCATCAAAATCTGTAGGAAGGCTTAAAATAACTAAAAAAAGGTGTTAGTTTCACTCAGAATTTTGATTCATGAGCTCCCTGGTTTTTTGCATCTCTGTTCATTTTACTCAAAGAAGATCAGCTGCCCAACTGGACATATAATATATGATACTGCATTAGAACTAAGGCTGCATTTGGCCATACTCATTAATTAAACTGATTTCTCCTGTAGGTTTTTTTTTTCCTAGAGAACTAACAGAGAATGATAATTAAGCATATTATGCATTCTGGGGAATGGTGTTTCTCCTACTGCCACAGAAACATTGAAGGAGAAAAACATGAAGTAAAGCAGAAAATGAAAGGGGGGGAAGAGCTAAAATTGGAGTGAGAAGGGGTGGAGCATTCCTTCCTTCTCTTTACACTGACTCTTCGGTACCTTGGGATGTGTGGGGCAGCCTTGTTACAGTGGCAGAGTTGCACAAGCCAAAAAAGAAAAAAAGCCATTGAAATCCCAAGGAAAGCAGCCCAGCTCACAAGGTGCAGACTGCAGTAATGCAGCACCCCAGCTTTTTTATTGAGGAGCTTGTTTCTTTTTGTGGCTGGGCCTTGGATGAGAAGGGCCTTACTATGGAAGGTCAGTATTGACCCCTGAGCTGGCTTGAACGGAGATGGCACGAAGTCTTAGGGGTGTTTAAACACAGGGTGCTTCCTTTTTACCCAGCAGACCTGCATTGCTTGGTGGGGAACACTGCTCCAGTGGAAGCAGCAGCTTTGGCTGTAGGCAGGCCCTTTGTTTAGCTTTTCCCAACTTACCAGTGCTGAGGGGGTCTTTATTTGCAAAAAGTTGTCTTCTTTGGGGACAGTTCACCTGCCAGCTCCTGCAGGCACTAAGGCAAAAACATCCAGGGAGAAAATGAAGTTGTGTTGTACAATTACCTGATGAAATCTCATAGTATTCATGTGTGCTGCAATTAGAAAAAGGCCAAGGATGAAATTAGAAACATAGGAAGCAGTTCACTCCCTCTTCTTTTGAAAAACGTGAGGGATGCCAGCATTCCAGCACACCAAACTTTGCTGCTCTTCCCCAGTTAGCACACACGTTGATGGGCAGAGATTACCTGGAATTCTGTAGTATTTCTGATGAATTGCCCTATAAAGTCCAGTGTCTTTTCTCCCCTCCCAGTCTTTCCAATCTTTGATTTCTCTTCATTCATTTGTTTATCTTCAATGCAGGAGGGGTTTTGAATGATCTTCATGACACCTGGTCTCAATCAGACAGGCTTTGACCATCCTTGCTCAAAGACAAGGCTGCACTTAGACTATGCCTGTAGCCCACATCAGGTCAGTACTGCTGCAGAAGAACACAGTTTGGTTCCTTCTCTTTCAGCATGTTGTCTTCATGTGTGAGCAGGGTCTGTGTCAAAGCTACAACTGCACAATTGCATCTGTGCTACTGCTCCCCAGGAGGCCCTTACGTGCATCATTCCGAAGTGGGATGCGTTTTGGATGGCTCCTCCTTGCAGATATTCAGATTTTCCCCACTGCTCCTGCAGACCCTGGAAACCTCTACACACTTCCTAGCACAGCATTTTGTAGCATAGTTGCAGGCTGTTGCTCCGTGCTTTGCTAACATGTTCAGGCGAACTATGTTTGGGTCCTGCAAGACACATTCTGGTCAGGTTGCTCCAGAGCGGCAGAGCAGAGTTTCTTGGCCAGAAAGGTCTCATTAGATCAGGTGCAAGGCCATGTGAGGAGCAGTCGGCAGGAGGAATATTCACCTTCCATAGCCCAACCTCGTCCCGCCAGGATGGAGCCTGTGCTGTGTGCAGAGTGTAGGAAGGAGCTCTGTTCGTATCGATTTATGTCGTGACCTATGCTCGGCTGAGAGTGCCTCTCAGTGTGGATGCAGCTTGTACTAGTTGTGTTCAGAGGAACAATCTGAGTTGCAGCGTGACTATAAACCCCTGCCAAGAAAGGCCCGGGAGACTTACAGTAGGAAACAGAAGGGGCAGTGAGTTTTATTTTTTCTTGTGCTAGTGTAAAACCCGAGCGACCTAACGAAGTCAGAGGCATTTAAAACTCGGATGACACAGGCTCAGGCTTTTTACTGCCGGGTATAACAAGGCACGATTAGGGCTGCGCAGATCGGGCTGGAGCCCAGCTGCTTATTTAGCAAATGTTTGTGGTCCTGCCTATGGTGCCGGTGATAGCGTGCACACACCCAGGCACGGGGACTGTAAACCTGCTGCGGACTTTGAGCTCCGGAAAGCAGGCACCGCTCGGCTGGGCGCATCCACGGCACGATTACGCAAGGCCAGATCCTGCTGTGTTACAAATCCGGTGTAAAGGAGGGCGGAATGTGGCTCGGAAACGCAGTGAATCCGACTTGCCAAAAAAAAAAAAAAAAAAAAAAAAACCAACCAAAAACAAACAAACAAAAAACAAAACCAAACCAAAACAAAACAAAAAGCCCGGTCGAAAGTGTACAAGTATTACAAATATTCTGAGTGGCTTTTGAGCAGGCAGAAGCCTGCTGAATAAGTACCGCTCAGGCCCCTGAAGAAAATGCACCTTTTTCCTTTTATTCACTGATTTTATTATGACTCTTGCAAGTTCAGGAAGAGACTTGTTTCCCCAGGCAGAAGGACCAAATTTCAGTGCCTTACTGCTGGAAAGTATCCAGGCAGGGGGAATTCTGGTTTTAATGTTTGCCAGCTCCTGGGCAATCTGCAAATCACTCGTCAAAATGTAGTAAACGCTTCGTGAATTGCTCTGCCGATTGTCTCTGGGTGCTACAGACACCGGATGAGGGAGCTTGGATCTCCTCAAAGGAATGGCTCATAGCACTGGTGGGAGGGGAAAGGTGTGCTGAGGCCCTCAAACTGGTAAAGTAAAATGTCAGGTTTTAGGTCTGATGCCCTTTCCTCCCATTTTAGTGACTTCAGTAGAGCATTATCTGAAGTACGTGGTGCTTAGATCTCAGTTAAATGTGGTCTTTCCAATTACCAGAATCCATGAAATCATCACTTAATCTTTTATTTTGTCAGATTCACTGTTTTAAGTGATTGGAGTTGTTTTTCCTTCGTGGATTTTTGTCAGATACAATTTCCAGGTTAAGAAAACCCTCCTTCTAAAAGTATCCTTCTTTTCCGTTTCGGTTTTCTAACTGAGAATTGAACTTAATTTCTAACAAGACCATCATCTTGATTGATCACAAATCATTACAGATAATTTTGAGCATAATACCTAAACGAGTCGTCATATTAATGACTAATAATCCCCTTTATATTGGGTCTTAAAGCTTTATTGTCCCGAAGTACAACCGGTTTAGTGGAACATGAAAGCCTGGAATGATCCGAGGAACCGCTGGGGCTGCGGCCAAAACTGTAAGGTGTTTGAATCGCCTTTAACAGAGCCGGCTGGGATTGCAGCCCCTTTCGAAACGCAGCCATTGAGGTGACTTAAAACAATCATCTTCTTTCCAGATAGCGCCTGGTGCCGAGCGCTTCCCCCCTGCCCCCAAGCCTTGGCACGCTCGAACATCTCCCTTTGGCCTCATTTTTGTGCTTCGGTGGTCCCTGCACAGCCCAAATTAGCAGCGAGGATCCCACGGACGGGGGCCGCCGCCTCCCTCGGCTCCCAGGTACGCTCCCGGGGTGGGGGGCAGCCGGCAGCGCTCCGGGTTTTCTCCAGACATCCCCCCAGCCTCAACTCCGCTCGGCCCGGCCGAGCACTGACCGGGGGTCGTGGGAGGGTGGAATTTTTGGGTTGTACCGGGACGACCCCGCTGGCCGAGCCCCGTCTCCTGACTGGGTCTCCGCCGCCGGATAGCGGGGATATTTGTCATATTTGCGGTCGGGGAGCCTTGGCACCCGCCTTTGTGCCGGGCCGGCGCTCTCCGGGGAAGCCCCGGCGGCTGCGGGGGCTGCGCCGGCCGCCCGGGGCTGGGACACGCGTGGGCAGCGCGGGGAGCGGGGGACGAGGAGGAGGAACGGGGGGGAGGGAGGATGGGTGGGGGAGGAAGGCCGGGGCCGAGGCGGAGCTTTGACGCGGGCCGGAGGGTGAGGAGAGCTCGCTGGAGCCGCCCCTGTCGTCAGTGCTGGCGGCAAGTGCGGGGAGCCGGGTCTGGTGCCTCCTCCTCCTTCCCCTCCTTCTTCTCCTCCTCCTCCATTGTATAATGCTGCGTGATCGCAGCCGCCGGGGCAGAGCGGAGGCTTAAATCCTCACGCCGCCTGCTCCTGCCTTCTCCTCCTTTTCCTCCTCCTCCTCCTCTTTTCCTCCTCCTCCGCATCCCACCCGGCCCCTCCCCGGAGCGGCGCGGCGAGGAGCGACATATGGAGCTGCTCTAGGGCGAGAGTTTCCGACCTCCCCCTCTCCATGCTTTAGTTCTCAGGTGGAGCTGCATGTGGTGAGTGGGGCTGGGGGACTGCGGGACAGCGGCGGGGGTAGGGGGGAAAGGAAAGAGGACAGGGGACGGCGACACCCCCACACATCCCCTCTTGGCTTTGCGAATCATCGGGGCTTGTTTTATCTCTACCTTTAAATTGGTGCCCGGGCAGAGGAGCTCGGGGCGAGGATCCTCCCCCTCTCCTCCGAGGGGAAAGGGAGGGAGAATGTGTGTGTGTGTGGGGGGGATCGTGCTGAGATGAACAGAGGAGGGAGAGCGGCGGAGTTGCTCTTAAAATACGCCCACTTCCCCGCCGGTGCGCGGGGATCCCGGGCCGAAGCAGGTGCGGGGAGCTGGAATATACTTTTTGATCGAAGTGGCCTCGGCGGTGTGGCCAGTTGTGCTTTCTAGAGCCGGGCTCCATCCGACGCCGGGGAAGCGGCGCCACCGCGGTAAGTTCGGGAGCCTCTGGAGCCGGGGGGCTGCAGCCGAGCTCACTCTTTCCCGCCAGGAGCGGGGGGAACCCCGAAAAGTGTGTGCCCGTAGTGCCGGGAGAGCTAAAAGGGCCTGGGGGAGACTTTCACTGCGCTGGAGCAAGGCTGACATATGGCTGGGCAGGACCCGGCTGGCCCCGCTGCCTGGCCCTTTTCAGGGGTTGGTGTTAGGGCAGGGGATTAGCCTGTCTTTTCCCTGAGCAATAGCGTGCATGGGTCTTCCTTGGGAGCACCGCCAGCACTGGGGAACAGGCGTCTGGGGGGGCTTTCGTGAGCAGGGTGGTTCATCTTTCGAAAGCGATGGCGAAAAATACATTTATTGGAGTTTTCTTCGGGGTGGGCGGGCGCTTGGGAAAGAAAAAAAGTCCTTTTGCGATGCCACTTTGATTTAGAGCTTTTGCTGCTTTGCTCGTGTCAGGATCTGGAAAGATAAGTTCTCCTTAGGCATGAAAATAGGAGTACAGTTACCTGCTGTCATTTCTTGCATTTTGTGAAGCACAGCTGGGAAACCCAGGGTCACTTTTGTTGAAAATCCAAGGGAAGAGGGGCGGTTGGGGGGGTTGTGTGCTGTCCAGTGAACCCCTTGGTGGCCGATTTACAGCTCTGGGTCAGCTGCCGGTGTAAAATAAAGCGAATCTGCCCATTTTATCTCCATCCAGGAGGGGTGCTGTCAGCTTCTTTACCCGAACTTGAGTGCAGCACGCCAGGGCTGTTGCGTGTGGCGGCGTGTGCTCAGACACATCCAAAGCTCTCGGGAGCAGGAAAGTCCAGGCTTTTTCATCTCGTACCTGGTGCAGTCATCAGGGTGACTCTCACAGCCGTCAGTGGGTGCTGGATTTGGCCACTGTAGAATGTGCTATTGCTCAAACGGCGGCGGGAGGGGGCTTGGCTACCCCCAACACCGGTTTTGTGCTTGTGGCTCTCAAACGGGTAAACGCTTGCGGGTTGAAACGGGACACTCTGCCTTTTTATTTTCATAGTTTTAGGGATTCACCTGCACAAATGAAGGTGTCCGTGTCTTATGGACTTCTCCCAGGTTACAGAGTTGGCAGAGGCAGCTCAGTTTGCATCTAAGGGCACAGGAAGCTTTCACATGGTGAAACAAACGATAAAAATGAATTGTGTTTTCTTTAAAGTTATTGCTATTCGTACTTCTCTTGCTGTAGAAATTAGCCAGTTGATTTAGCGGGGTAAATTGAAAATAGCCCTTTCTAGCTGAAGTTGAAATGCATACATTTTTAAAATAAGATGGTATCTTTGGAATCTGATTTAACATAATGAACTAGTGGTAATGGTAAAGATAGGAGGAGGATTAGCAGTTTGTGCTGCCAGACAGGTATCTGAAAGCGTGTCTTCGGGAATACTTCCATTGTCCAGGCAAGTATTGCAGCATCGAACCTAACAGCTGTAGATATTCCTCCTTTCGAGACTGGTCCTGCTTCCATTTAAGTTGGTAGCAAAAGCCACCCACTCCTTTTCTGCAGGAACTGGATTGGACTGCTAACGAATGGAGCTAGACTTTGTGCGTATTAAAACACCGCTGTGATTTTTGTGTCAAGCTGATTTATTTTTTTCTCTAAAGCTGATTGAAAGCAAACAGAAATTTGATAGCCATAGGTCCTTCAGATTTTGTCTGCAGATGAAGCAGCCTTAAAGAGCATTAAATACATCTGTAGGTGCTGATTTATTAAGTTGTAATTGTATTCCTTTATACACCTGCCATTTTTCTTTTTTTTTTTTTTAATGGGAAAGATGAAATAATGAGTTTTGCAGGTGGAAATAATAACATAAATATTCCAAGTGCTCAAGTTGTCTGCCTGAGAGGCATCAAGGAGTTTGTGATAATGTCCTAATAGCAAGGAATACTTCAAATTTCATATTCTACTTTTTTTTTTTTTTCAGTCTCCGTGAACTACAGCAGATTTCATGCCATATCTAGTTTGGAGGGGTTTTGCTGCTTTTATTTTTTCAATAAATATTTCATAGGGAAAACATTTTTTTTTAGGAACTCTTGACTTTTTTCACACTGATGTAAAGCACTCCTGGCACAGTTCATCTCTGGCAGTACTAATACTAGACAGGTGATCCAAAATACTTGTGACTATTTTTGCTTTTATGTAACATCTTAAAGTGTAATCTGTCAAACAAGGAGAATACAGTACTTTGAAAGTGTATGTAGTCTTCTGGTGATCTACTTCTTATAAGGGCTGGGTTGCAAGAGAGACACTTTCTTTTAACTCAGCTTTATATGTGTAACTGGCTCACAGGGAGACAGCTCCAGTTGCAGTGGTTCCTTAACATGCACACGCTCATGAGTCAGTGCCAGAAACAGCAGCTTGCAGTTACCAAGTCCAAAGATCAGGACTGTTCCAAAGGAGAGAGCAAGGTCCAGCTTCAATGTAAGCAGGTTGGCACTAAGCACAGATCTTTAGTGTTGATGAATCTTTTGCTAATTAATGGTTTTTAGAAGGTGAAATTTGCCAATCTGAGTACAGCACTCATTTTCTTCAGGGGGATATAATTGCATGTTTTCTGCCACTTCTTTTGCTTTCTAAACTTTAATCAGTCAGAGAAACTGTGCTGCCACGAAGAGGTACCTGTTTTCTGTAAACTGAGAGAGACCCTCAACATGTTTTAGTTCTGTATTTCTTTTATAAACAGAGTCAATTTTTGTGTTTGCTGTAGTGGAGGCTTCAGGTTTGTTCAGCATTACCAATGCAAACACTATAACAAAAAAAATAAGATAATGCTTGATTGTTCGACACAAGTGGGGAAAAGAAGCCCTGTAAGTGCTGTGCTAATGTTGCTTGTTGGATGTGCAGAAGTCAAGCCTAAAAGGGAGTCCAAAGCAAATGTGTGACAGCAGAGGTTTAGTGTGAGAAACAATCTGGGATGTGTCACAGCAGGGTTCCTGCCCTCCGTCTCAAGGTTGTATGGGTATTAAATGTGGTGTCACTGTGCAGAACAGGAACTGCTCTGCCACGTTTGCTTCACTGGTGGCTCCTGATGAACGTGTCAAATGCTCGGTGTCATTGCAAAGTGGCCAGGAGGAGCTGTGAAAAGATGTGCTGGCTGGGAGATTCCTCCAGCGCTGAGGGGATTTTCGGGGTGGGGAAGAGCTCATTTGAGGGGCATTTCCAAGGCAGAGATGGGGCAGTCTCCAGCGGCAGCGGGTAGAGCCTCATCAGTCTTCAGAAATGGCTTTAAGTTGTGGCTGGGAGCAAGAAGGCTTGAAAGGACCAAGGAAACTGTTAAGTCACCGGAGAGCGAGTTTTTGGTTTTCACATGGCCCTTCTTTGAGGACCGAGGCTCAGCCAGCTCAGGTGAGACAGCAGCCACCACCCCTATGGAGTGACTGTGAATTCAGGCTGCTACAGCAATAGTAAAACCATGCTCAGGGTCCTGCTTTAGGCAAGTCCAGACCACTGTTCTTCCAAATGAGGGGCTTGGTTCAGTGCTCTCCCCTGCTTGGTACATAAAATCATAGGTGGTGTCATAGAATGTCGGAAGTTCACAACCTGTATAAGGTGATCAGTGTTTTGAAGAGCAGTGGTCTTAAAGAGGAATTTCTCCCTAATATCTCCTTAATAACTGAGTTTTAAGTGACATTGAATGACATGAGTTTCAGTCTGTATAATCATTAGGAGCCAAAGCCTGTTTACTTTGCATTTACACCATTAAGATGTATTGGATTTCATCTGACAGCTTGTTTCCAGTAAAGTTAAAATGAAAATTGTATTCGTAATATAGTAGACTACAAAGATAAAAGTGAAAACGAGGGTTATTTAATGTTATTTTGAAAACCGGGCAGTATATGGAAGTAGCAGAAAAAAGAAGTTCCCTTTTCAAAGGAACCCTGAATTAGCAGAAAGATCTAAACTCTCCCTAAAACAAGCTCCGATGATCTGTAACATTTAAAACTGTTTTCTCCATCCCAGATTCACCATCTCCCTCTGGAAACTCTTGTATTGTTTGATCCAAACTCACCTTTAATGGAAACGTAGCAATTATTATGACTGTTTTCTTACAGTTTCTTATAGTAGCCTGTAACATTAATCTTAAAAAAACTCTCTCTGTCGTGCCAGGCAGGCAATAAGGTTGAGTGAGCTGCGCTATAGAAAGAACCACCCATGATTGGAGGTAAACTATGCGGATATATGTTGGGGTGGAGGTTGAAAGGAGCGTGGAGGGCATATTTGAAGCAGACTGTGCAACTGCTATAGCAGGTCTGACTAGTTTGAGATGCCTAAAGGCAGCTTTGTCTTAACTTCAGGTAGCTGCAAAATGAAGTTTTAAATCCTAATTCAGTAATACATCATCACCTTCCGGTGCCTCCACAAACTTGACTTTTCATGTGTTTTTCCAGGCACTCTTTTCTCCCTTGGAAAAAGCTTTTGGTAGGTACACACACACGTGCATGCATGTCATTTGCGTGTTTTTATAATACACATTTCATCAAGATAGGAGACTGGCGTTTCTGTGCAAACCACAGTGGCTTTTTTTAAAAACAGTGGTAACGTTTTGCTTTCTCACTGTTCAGTGCTCCTGTTCGTGTGTGAGAGAAGCGCCTCTATTTCAGCGTTTTTGGCGGGGTGTGATTTGTTGCTGGTGGGTTCTTGTGCCTTTGCCTGGCCCTGTGTAGGAGGAGTGCCTTGGGCTTCTGTAGTCCATGCTGTGGTCAGAGGGATTTTGGCCGAGGTACTTTTCATGCAGGCTGTCCCAGGGGCACAACCTCCTTAGGTTACCCCACTGTGATCCTGCTGATGGTTCCCCCCTTACCCTCCTCTCCCATCTGTTTGGCAAAACTGGCTCTTCTAAACAACCCCTTCCTCTCCCAACAAAAGTGTTCCACAAATAACTTGCCAATGAATAGAAGAGAGGAGAATATTTTCTGTGTGTGTAACACACAGTGTCAGGCTTCCTGTCACTGCTCTGCTTCCCCTTTCTGGCAGGAGAACATATGTGATACATATGTGCTTGGATAAGGACTTGACTTTTAATTGTGGGGAAAATCAGTGTAACACTATCTCGGGTGAGGTGAATGGGTTGTGCCTGACTGAATATGGAGTTTAGAACATTCAGTTACCTGAGCTGTTCTCCTTCTGTATTTTCCACTCCCAGTTTCCAAAGACTTAGTTTGTGGTTAAGTTTGTTTGTTCTGTGATAATTGACCTGTACTAAGCATGCTTCAGAGTACAGATTTAATACACATGTTGTCAAAATGCTCTGTTAAAAGGGTGTCCCAATCTAAGTTTAAATGACTTATTTGAAAATGTTTAAATTACTACACATAGAAATCATGTGGATCCCATGGTGGCTGTTTTAAAGCCCATCAGTTTTGTGTAGTAGTTCTTACTGTGAAATCAAGCTGGTGCCACAAAAAATGGAATCTTTTTCGTCTCGAACTCACAGCTGTTACAGGTTGAGAACAGTTCAAGGCTGGTCAAAGTTCCCTTTTTTAATCAGTTTTCAGAAGGCTCCTTCATAGGACATGGAAACACATGCTGTAATTTCAACAAATGCAAGAGCTTCAGTACACTGGACTGAAAGGCCAGTGTTATCATCTTGTCTAACATCATTTAACACCATCTTGGCAAACTTTCATGTCAAACTTTAACTATGTGTTTTTTTGTTGTTGTTTGTTTTGTTTTCACTGGTGGTGGAGGAATGGCCAACAGCTTTTTCACCTCTTTAGGAGAAACTTGTGGGGTGAGCCGTGCTTTTTCACAGAATGTACTTGTTTACAGGTCTGTGTTCATTTCGTTTTAGCAAAAATGTTGAAAACAACTCATATGCTGTTATAGCTGCTATAAAAAATTCCAGGGAAACACCTTTCTTTTCTTCTCTTCTGACTTTCAGTAGTGAGAAATTGGTTAGGAAATAAAATCTGCAGCTAAAATGACTTGTCATGGCTGGGGTGTATGGTACATTTTGCAACATATATTTCTTCAGAGGATTTTTTTTTCTCTCTCTTTTTCTTCTCTCCTGCCATTCGCTGCTTTTCAGTTTGACTGTGATAATTTATTCAACACTGTTTTCAGAGCAATAACCTACTTTTTGGCAAACCATTCAGTTCTTTCCACAGTAGTGTGGGTATTTTTTTCCCCCCATGTGTTTACTCAGGGTCTGTGACAAGGGGGAAAAACAAGGTACCTTTGGGGAGAAGATGCTGCGGTACGGTTCAAACAAAGTAATTATACATAGGTGAGGAAAAACTCCCTCATTATACACGAAGGTGTCTTGTCTCTCTTGGTTGCACTCACAGTTCTGATTAACCTTTGTGGGAATTACACACCTCCACTGAAGATGGGTCTATAATGCTTAAAAATACCAACTGGCCCGTGACATGCACGTGGCAATGGAGATGTCTTGTACAATACAAGACAGTGTTGCTGTAATCTATTGTTCCGTGCGACAGTGCAGGGAGGAGGGAGGTACAGCCGGGCTGGCTATTTCATCATTCTCCCTCAGAATCTGACCAGTAGCATCTTGTCATTACAGGCGTGTAATTTTAGCAATGAAAAGGGAGTGTGTGTGTGTGTATTTCCTAGCCTGTGTCACTTTCTGGTGGCTGTTCTAGCTCTTTCAGATTGTTTTGAATTTAATTTACAAGTGCGGTGTCTCTTTTTTAGCCAGCGCTTTCGCTGTGCTGGTGCCTGCTGGCTCTGCCGTGGGGAGGGATGGAAGGCAGTCAGCCCTTGGCTGAATTGGGCCCCGAAGCACTACACAGCCATCTTAATTGCTGCTGCTGCACCTCTTGAAAAGATGATGGCTCTGGTGTGACTCCTTGCCCACTGATGGGGGAATTCATTGTGCCATGGTCCATCCTGTGAGACCAGCATCTCCTGCTTCCATCCAAGGAGGACCAGAGAGCCACACTTGCAGAAAGAAATAGTGATGTGGAGCCAGGATGAGCTTCTTGGCTCATGCCAGGGAGTCTTGTGCATAGAAGCCCTCACATATTTTTTGGGTGACAACAAGCGGAGTTTGCTGAATAATCAGCTAATCGTGTAGTAAAGTCAGAGCATCTGGCCTGGTGCTGTGCCTGCTTTGCTTTACTGCAGCTCTGATTTCCTGCTGCTGATGCCCAGGTGTGTGAAGCAGCTCCCAGTCCTTGAGCTTTTGATACCGGCAGCAGAGCTGCTGAGCCCGTGTGTACACACCACCATATAACTTGATTCACACTTGGCAGGCCTGGCTACCTCCTCAGCACTGCCACATGGAGACCCAAATTCCCAAATAACCTCGGCTGGACTCCTTGTGGTGGCTCTCTGAAGCCCAGAATCTCAGCCAAGCTGAACCTTGGGGAGAAGGCTCCTGTGTGGTGGCACAGGCACTCTTGTGAGTGGATGGGTATGTGCAGCCATTCTGGGGAAGGATGGAAAGAGGATTTGGCACAGAGGTGACCTGAGGAAAGGGCAGCTTTGCATCTTGTTGAAAATCTCTCTCCCCTCAATAAGTAACCTTAACAAAGCAGCTCCTGGTAGTGGGATCCTCCACTCTGATCTGGCTCAGATGAGGTACTGCCAGGGTTGGTGGTCTGCACCAGGCCTGTGAGGGGCTGAGAGGCAGCATTAGCCATTGGAAAGGGCTTGTTTCATAAAGCTTCCAGTTAAGGACAAGACCAAAAAAGGGCAGGTTGGGGGCTTGTTTGCGTCTTCTGGATGCTGTTGTAAGGATGCTCATGGGAAGTCCTGTCTGAAGCAGAACATGAGAGAATTGACATTTTGGCTGTGAGATCTTTGAGACAGAAATTATCTGTGCTGGACAATCCAAACCTGTCCTTTTTTTTCCCTATTAAAGACAGCTGCCTTCCTGTAGGTGAATAAGGCCTATTTCGAATAAATGTTTTTCAGCCCTGATGTGTTGCACAGCTGTATCCCCCCACTTGCTTCGTACTGAAAAGGAGTTGTCCAAGTTGCTCAGGGTTTTGCTCTTGCCTTAAGCCTCACTGTGGCTTTCTAACTTTCCATTCACACAACCTGTGCAGTCTTGTTCACCTTCTAGTTGGTGCCAGGGTAGTCTTTAATGCTTTAACGAGCTAACAAGTGCTCCTCTGATTTAAACTTGCATTAAGTTCTGCTACCCTGATAGAATTCCTAATATTATAAACACCCTTAATAACATGTCTGTAATCTAGAAAACCTGCTGTCCTTTTTCCAAACAATTACTTAATGAGGTAGTAATTTATTCTAAGCTATATTTATTGGAGCCCATTCCAGCTTTATCAGACATACTCTGTTTGGATGTGTGCAGTTAGTCAAAAAACATTAAAACTGCTCCTCTTCTTCCAGGGGAACATGTTACATTTAGCAAACTGACAGCATTAGAAACTGTTTCCAATTTAATAGAAGCATATGTTTCCTGCAAGACTTAACACACTGCAGAGTCAGAGATCGCCTTAGACTGCGGCTTTGCCTTTTTTTAGCACGGTGAAAAGGAGCTGGAAACCAAAGGCAGGACTGGAGCTGGTGTTTTTCTGGTTGTTCTGCAGAGCCTTCTAGCAGGGCTCCAGCGGCTGGAAGTTTAAGAAACTATCAAGAAAGTGGTGTGGGCGGTGCACGCAGAGCTCTCGCTCCGAATGCAGTTTCTGATCATGAACAAACAGCAAGAGCTTGCTTTGCCCTCTGGGCCTCAAATAGTACAGTATGCAACAAGGGAGAGCAGGCAAGGCACGAGGATGGAAACAGTAGGATCAGATTACAGTTTCAAAATATCGCTGGAACACGTTGGCTGGCGTTACACTATTGACTGGCTTTATAATTGCATTGCTTATTTGCTAGGGGAAGGCTTCACCTTACTTTCTGATTAACATGGACACTCCTTCAGAGACCTGGGGACTCCAGGCTCTGAGTATCAAAGTTAAACCCCATGAGGGTTGCACGACTTCAGATGCTTCTCAAATGATAGTCTGAGCTTCCTCTGTTGTCTCTCTGCTTACCATGGGTTTCTCTGCACAATCCTTAACTAATTCCTACTTAGATTAGCATCTGAGAGTCACCCTCTGTGGTGTTCCTTCTTATTTTGATTTTACCTTGAGACTAGAAAAGATCCCTGTCACTCAGCCTGCTCTCCCCCCAGTCTTCACTCATAGGTGTCTAAAGCTACAGGGCTAAGGCTGTGTAAGGAGGGGGAAGCTGCCTTTCTTGCTAAATGCAGGAGTGGGGTGCTAAGGAGATTTACTTGCATTTCTGTTTCTTCTGAAAGAGCCGAGGTTTACCCATCACCACAGGAGACGGGGAAGAGTTGGGTCCCTGTAAAATATGCATAAGAAATACCTGCCACTCACAGTTACTGCTGGCACTGACAGCCTTGCAGCAAAAGCTTGCAAACATAAAAACAATTCCCTGTACTCTCCAGGAGCACAGAGCTACCCAGGAGGCCAATTTTTTTTTAATATACTCCAAAGGAGTTTTGTAAGTGGTTATTAAACCTCACTCAGTTAAAAAAAAAAAAAANAGGTAGGGGGACAGTCAGAATTAATGTAAGATGTGTTAGGGAAAACAAACCTTGTAAATGCAGAGTGTCTGGGCACTGGGTCAGGAGAGGACAGAAGCCCCAGCACAGCTCCATTCCCTCTACCTCTCTCTTCAGGGGTCGGGGGATTTGTTCTCTAACTCGCATGTGACGTGAGACCCAATTCTTCCCAGGCAGCGGTTGTCAGGAGGCCTCTCTCGCCAAGCAACATGGTTGCAATACACTCCAACAAGCGAAATCTGCATCAGATCCCAAGAAGAAGCCTTGCAGAGGAAAAAAGGAAACCTCCCCCTCCCTCCCCACCCCTGGCCAGTGTACACAGTGCGAGCCAGCTGCAGCACAGGGAGCGTGGCCGTGCGGCACTGCGTGGTACATGCTGTCCTCGCTCCCGGGGATGCTGCCGTGCCAGGATTTAAAGACTCCGGTGTCAACAGATAAAATCCCCAAGGAGGGGTGATTTTCATCGTGCTGTGGCTGTCACCACTGAAAGGCCATGTTGCTTATGCGCTCCAGTCCCTGAAGTTAAACCTCCAGCGTGTGGACTGTTCAGCCTTCCACCTTTTTAGTGAGGCTGGGAGGTGGTGCCAGGTTTATACTGGCTTTCCCCTCTGCTGTTTCTTTTCCTTTCTGACTTTGAATGGGAGGAGTATGCCAGTGCGCTCAAGAGGGCAGGCTGGCTCCCACCTGCTGGGGCAGGTTTGCTCTGCCTTGGTGGGATCCTGCAGGCCAAGGAGCATCGTTCTGTGCTGAGTGAGCCCACAGTCCTGTGCTGAGGGGTCTTCCAGAGATGTGTCCACTCTCTCTCTCTGCTGTGGCCTTGTATATGTGGAAAGGGGGATGGGAGGGGGAGAGAGGTCTACCAGTTTTCCTCCCTGGCTTTAGGGGTCACATGCTTTGAAGCTGTGGGTTGCACATTCAGGTGGTCCCTCAGGCTGGATCTAGCAGCACTGAAGTACCTCCCAGCATCTCAACCTGCCTGTGTTAGCCCAGAGGACCTGGCCCTTGTCTTGCCAGTTGAACCCAGTTGGCATAAAGGACCTTTTTATTTTGGTCCTGCTGCTGTCTGTGCCAAATCCTGATTCTGCTGAAGTCAGTAACAAAACACTCATTGACTACCGTTGGGCCAGGATACAGCCAGTGGAACCCTCAAGGATGAGGAGTGAGGGATGGAGGAGAGGAAAATTGTATTTCATGTGCCAGAAGTGGCACAGAAAGCAATTGCATAAGTCACTGGAGAGATTCTCCGAGAAAACCTGGTGAGGTTCACTTACACCTGAGATTTGTGAAACTTGGTTTTGGGAGAAAAATATGCAAATTCAGTATTCATAGTAGTTTGGGAGGCTTTTTTGGGGAGCTTTTGTGTTGTGGAATTTCTGTTGGGGTTTTTTCATGCACATGTGTGAAGTGTTCTGTTTTGGTTCCCCCAAGTTACCTTTTTGCTTCCCTCTCCCTTTTTTCCCCCCTGTGGATTTAATTACCCAAGATTTCAGAAAGTAACTGGTCTTGCTTCAAACTCCACTTCTCACACAAGGCCCTGTGGTTCACACCTGTCTTTCAGCACTTGGCTACGTGGGGAGGAACGATTGCCTATGGACTCTGGGATTTGGTGCTTTTACCTTTTTGAACAATGCAGTGTTTCTTTTAAAAGTGAACTTCAGTCTACTCAGCTGTTCATCCTCTAGGCTGACCAAGAGGGTGGCATAAATCTGTGAGTGGAAATGCGACTTCTTAAAAACCTTTTTCTGCTGTTCCTCTTGGGGTTCAGTTCCTCTTTCTTTTTTTTTTCCTTCCTGTCTGCCCTGATGAGCAGGGAGGGCCTAGTGGACTGCAGAACTGATTTCCAAGAAGATCTCCCGGTCTTTAGAGGCATTTAAACTTAATTGTTGAAAGTCTTTGAGAATTAGCATTAAAGGTTATTCTTACTACTGGTGAGCCAAATCACTTTTCCTCTCAGTTTTTACATATCTGGTGCTGTTTTCCACGCCAAACCCCCGATTATTAAAGGCTTCAGAAACAGTCCAGCAGTGACAAAGGTATAACATCTGAAGCACAATCAATAAATATAATACTTCTCTCACAATGTGCACGTACCTCTGTCCTCGGGAGAGCGACGGATTAGTCGCTGAGTGGGCTCAGAGACACAGGCATTGCACAAGCTTTGCTGTGTTTAATCGATGCTGGTCGACTCCAGAGAACCATCCGCTCCAGGCTGATTATCTCTTCTGCTGAGCCCCAACTACATTTTTTTCCCAGCTCTGTCTGGAAGAGCATGCAGAGCCAATAAATGACATGCAAATGAAAAAAAAATATTACTTTTGTTTTTCCATTAAGAAAAGACAACTCCTGAACAATGCTAGGGTTTCTCTGGTGCTGAGGCGCCTGCAATCGCCCTAAATGGGCAAAAAAAGCAAGTCGGATCTTTCTCTGCAACAATGGATTTAGCTTTTGGTGGGTCTTCCAGAGCTGGAGCCATCTGGTAGATAGTATTGGGGAGGATCTCAAAGTAATTTCCCCCAGTCCCCAGATAAACGCAGCTTTTCCTTTGTCTTTCTTCAGCTTTCTGGTTCCACATACCTAAATAACATGGAAAACTAACTTGCATACCAAACTCCTGCAACACCCTTTATTAAAACAACAACAACAAAGTGATGTCCCGTCTCAACTCTTAATTCTTGGCCTCAAAATGATGTTTAGTGGACAAAAAAAAGGGCAGATTAAAATGCAGCAGAAATGCATCTGGCTGAGATTGCTGCTCAGCCAAAATTAGATGCATGAAAGACCCTTCATGAATGTGACCTTTGTCTCTGCCTGTCCAGTCTTGCTTTTGGGTGGGTTGCTGTTGTCTGGCTGCCCCTGTTGGGGCTGTATGACTTGGTAGGACAACTCTTGTCTTTTGACTCTTAAGATGGTGTGGGTTTATCTCATTTTGTACTGATCTGTGGTCAAGTTGATCTGTAAGTCTGGCATTTTCATTTCCCCAGCAGGAGCTTTGGCTGGAAAGATTAGGAGCAAAGTTTTTGAAATGAATAGAACTGATTCAGATGAAATGGTGGGATTGTACCAACTGGCTTTTAAAAACCCCTATTATTCAATATCTTAGGACACGCAAAACTGATTCCTTTAGTGTAGGCATGATACTGTTGGTTGAAGGAGGGAAGAGATGTCTAGAACTATGAAGAACAAGCAGGAACATTGTCTTAACCTCCCATGGTCAGAAACTATGCAACTCCTTAATGGAGAACCAGAGAAAGACCTGCAAGCCCTCAAGCATCTCTGATTTTACCAACTCGGTCAGTTGGTCTATAAAGATACTGCCTCCTTGCTTCACTTAGCATGAATAAAGTGACTTATGAAAACTGGAGGAAAACATTTTTTCCAATTCCCATTTGCATGCCAGAGGAGAAGGGAATAAAAGAAAACTTTATAAAGCTGTGCTCATTTGAGTCCCCTCCTTGGTGGGATAAACCCTCCATGCTTAGGCTAGCATCCTGCTTTGGTGCTTTAGTGGTTAAACCCTCTTCAGAGCGTATTAGTGGGGAAAAAAGAAACTGAAAGTTGTGCTGAAAAGCTGGTAGGTGAAACTGGGAGTTGCCTGATCTATTTTATCTTTTAAAAAAGGGCAGTCTCTGAATGAAGCTACACGAAGATCGAGTGAGATGTGAAAGCTTGACAGTCATACATACAGGAAACCTTGAATCATTCCTGAGCTTCCTGGAAAATGACGTAGTGAGGTTATCATCGTGTTTACTTAATGATGATCCTGTAGCTCTTACTGATCAGCTTTAAAAACGTGTTAACTACCAGCACCTCGGTCTTGGGTGGAAACGAGCTCAACCGGGTTCCTTCAAAATACTTGCCGACAGCGCCTGGCAAGGATTAATAACTGAGCACAGGGTCTGTTTTCTTTGTCATGGGGGGAAAGGTTTGCTTTGTACAGTGAATGTTTTTGTACATTCCTGGCAGTGGCTGACAAACTTCAAAACTCTTCTAGTCCCCAAGCCATTTAAAAACGTCTTCTTTAAATAGAGCATTGCGGAAGGAGCATTGGTATGTCTTTGGGACAGAGTCTGTCTTTTTTCAGGGGGAGGAGATAGCAGGAAGGGATGGAAAAGCACTACCTCTCCTCCTAATAATGCCTTGTTGCTTTAGAAACATGCTGGAATTGGGCAGGGGTTTCAATTCTCCCTAGCCTGGTCCTCCCTTTCTTGCTCTATCTATCCAAAGTGGAAGGAAACGTGTCCACTGTGAACATTAGAACAGCAAGACCCCCCCTCTCTACCCTCACACACCAAAGCCATGCACACAGCTCTGGAGTAGTCCGTGGAAGTGACACTAGGGAGCAGAGAAAAACCAGACTTCAGCAGTAGTGCTAAATTTCAGAGGTTTTGTTCACCCAAGATTCCAGGCGCAGAAATCGCTGGTCGCTGGCCAAGGAGTTTGGATGGCAGCCTACCTGTTCCTCAGCTCCACTCAGCTTGCTCCCTCTCCCTGCCTTTCTTTTTTTAATTGCATAATATGCTACAAAATTATCTGGCTTTGGGACTTATTTTTAACCAGAAGAGGCTCACTTCACCCAATCTGATTTTGGATTTACCACCCAGCAAATGCTTTCTGAAGCCTTTTTCTTCTAGCATTGAAAACCCTGACTTCTTTGCCCCCTCTCCTGCTTTCCAAAGGGCTCTTTGCCCCTAAATGTTTGTCAGTCATCCTCAGGGATGTTGGCAAGTCCTGCAGTTGTCTGTCTGCAGAACTGGTGTATGATCATCAAACTGGTGTTAGACCTGCCTTGTGCAATCATTTCCCAGGCACCAATCCCACTGAGGGAATTGGGGATTGTTCTCAGATAAGGAAGGTGAATTTTGTCTCCTAGACGATAGCTGCATCATATGAGGAGAGGCAGGTTTGGGGTAAAAATCTGTACGGCTGTTGCAACTTCCTTCTGGGTAGCTGTGGCTGAAAAGCTTCTTCCACTTTTTTTTAATGTTTTTAAAATTTAATCAAGGCTGAAATCTTCATGCCATTTTATTACAGTTTTGTTAAACAGAGGGAGGGATACAGAAATGGTCCTATTAAAAGAATGAGGGGGTTAAAGCTCCAGCACCTTACCAAACTACCCGGGAGAATGAGAGAGCATAATGTCAGCTTGTGCTACTGTCACAGCACAGCAATTCCTTCATTCCTCTGCGTTTGGGGGGATCTTCATGGCACAAAAATAATGGTGACAAAATGAGGTTGGGACTGTGCTGTGTAGAGGAGCATTTCCAAGTGCTGTGAAACATCCTGGAAGAGAGAGCACTGGGGATTGAACTGCCCTACTTAATCTTAGCTCAGAAATTATTTATAATGCGGGGCAAGTTTAGTAAAATCCCCTTTGTTTCCTTCAAAATCTGCCATCTGACCGACAGCGGAGTGTAGTGCAGAGAGTGATCTTGGGGATTAGACTAAAAGACTTGACAGATCTTCTTCTTCATCTGTAATTTATCTAATTCTGAGTGTAATAACTGCATTTCCTGCTCTGGTAGTTCAGTCCTTAGGCGATCAGTTAAATAAACCCATATGTGTACATCCTGGTGTACCAAAGGGCTGGATCTCCCAACTTCACTGGGAAGGTTTCTCTCAACAGAAACGAGGCTTGATCCTTGTTTCCCTTCCCCTGTGAACACTCTTTTGAGTAAAAAAGGAAATTCATTGTAAGAACCTTGGTGCTTTACATTTCTATTCCCAGGCGTAACACTGCATCGGCCTGGAAACGTAAAGAAACGTTCAGTTCAGTATCCGTACCTCGTACACCCCTGTGTGGATATTTGGGGTCCACAATGTATGCAAGAGGGAATTTTGCTGCCAAGCATGCAAGATCTTGAGTATTATAGGTGCTGTTTGAATTTTTGCTTGGAATTTATCAGCATAGCCACGTTTAACCAGGATGGACCAGAGCACTGGCTACCTTTACTTCTTCATCACACTGCTGTATTTGTTGATACTTCACAAACTGAGCTATTTATGTGGACAGTTTTGCACTTGCTTTGCTGTCCTCATTGATGTCCCTTCTTTCCTTTCAGATATATGTTGGGGAAAGGAGGAAAGCGGAAGTTTGACGAGCATGAAGATGGGTTGGAAGGCAAAGTGGTGTCTCCCACTGACGGTCCCTCTAAGGTGTCTTACACCTTACAGCGTCAGACTATCTTCAACATTTCCCTTATGAAACTTTATAACCACAGGCCATTAACCGAGCCAAGCTTGCAAAAGACAGTTTTAATTAACAACATGTTGAGGCGAATCCAGGAGGAACTCAAACAAGAAGGCAGCTTGAGGCCCATGTTCGTGACCGCTTCCCAGCCTGCCGACCCTCTCAGCGACAACTTCCGCGAGGCGCAGCCGGCGTTCAGCCACCTGGCCTCCTCCCAGCCCCTGCTCCCCACCGACTTCGTAAGCACTATGCCCCTGGAGTCCTGCCTCACCCCAGCCTCTTTGCTCGAGGATGACACTTTTTGCACTTCCCCGACTGTCCCGCACGATGGTCCGACAAAACCACCACCTCCCGCTCTCCAAGCAGTAAAGGACAGCTTCTCCACAGCCTTGGATGAAATCGAGGAGCTTTGTCCAGCACCTACCTCCGCAGAGGCAGTAGCAGCCGAAACAGCAGCCGAGGACTCAAAAGCCCATCCCAGCGAGTCCAACATCCACAGGCCCCCCGAGGGCCTCCCAGAGAGCAGAACGGCTGAATCCAAACTCATGGACTCCCTCCCCGGCAACTTTGAGATAACAGCTTCCACAGGTTTCCTCACAGACTTGACCCTGGATGACATTCTGTTCGCTGACATTGATACGTCCATGTATGATTTTGACCCCTGCACGTCTGCCACGGGGGCTGCCTCAAAAATGGCTCCTGTCTCAGCAGATGAGCTCCTAAAAACTCTCGCTCCATACAGCAGTCAGCCAGTAACTCCAAATCAGCCTTTCAAAATGGATCTCACAGAACTGGATCACATCATGGAGGTGCTTGTTGGGTCTTAAAATGTTAGAAATATAACAACTTTTTTTTTTCTTTTTTTTTCTTTCCTTTTTTTTTTTTTCTTTTAATTTTAAGTACCAGTATATACACTTGGTAGTATTTCCATAGTCCCTCCCAGCCCCGAATCACAGCACTGTGCATGCATCCTTGCTTGCCTTTTTTGAAAAGAAAAGGATCACACTAGTTTTTGCTTCGAGCAGAGTTGGAGTGCCTTCATCCATGTATGACCACTTCTAATGTATTTTTTTTTAAAGTGGTTCCTCAAGGAAGACCGAATATCCTGGTATAGGAAAGAATATGTATTGTAGACAATGTTATGTTATTACAAAAAAAAAAAAGAAAAAAGGAAAAAAAAAAGGTAAAAGCTAAGCACAAGGATTATGTTGGGGAAAGCTGTAAATTGCATGTGCATACTTGTCTATTTTTTCTATAAGTTTTATTGCAAGAGGTAAAAAATTTTATTATTTAGATAATCTCAATACCATTTTAGCCCTGTATAGGTTGACTTTAGCAATTCAGCCTTTTGGAGGCATTAACCTGCTCCTCTTTAAGTGTTGCATTTACATGGCTGTTTAGAAACTGCTGCCCAAATTTATTTTATATTTTTGTACAGATTCTGCAGTTTATGATATTGTTTTTTCTAAAAACAAATGCTGTTTATACACACAAAAAAAAAAAATAGCTATTTTGATAGGATTTGCTCACATAGTTCCTGCATAATTCAGATGTACAAGAACCACTTGTACTTTTATACAGAGTTGTAATGTTTTATATGTGTATGGTGCAAAGAGAAAATCGGATCAAATAAGCCTGCAGTCGGTTTCCCTGAATGCAAACAAAAACAAAGTGCTTTAAGAAAGGGCTGGGAGCTGCTTCTGTCCGAGTTTCACAAGTGTTTGCTCCCTGCTGTACCCACTGCGCACTACTGTGATTCCTGAAATTTAGAGCCATGTCCTTTTTCCAACATGTATGTGAAGCAGTTGGCAGGAAACAGTTGTGGAACTTCCCCGCCCTGCTGCAGAGGGGTCCCTGGGCACTGCCAGGGCATCCACCCCGCCCGACCTGGAGCCCCAGCGGCACATCAGCACTTCCTCCTCACCCGCAGCTCCCGGGAGTGGTTCTGGCAGGGAGCGTCCTGCCCTTGGCCCACCGAGAGCCGACCTCTCCCGGAGACCTTCCTGACCGCGGAGGAGCGAGGCCCAGGGAGCCCGCTCGCCCTTTCTTGGAGTATTTCTCCTCCCCTCTCCCACCTCACTGTGCTAAGTGCTGAAAGAGGCAACTTCAGTATTACTGCAGTGAAGCTCATCTCGTACCTGCACTGGATGGACTCGCTTTAATATCCATTGCTGTTGAAACTGGAGCCAGTCGTGTGACATCACTTGGCATCTCGTATAGAGTTGGGTTCTTGTATCAACTGTGTTACCTGCTTTACACTTTATAGACCCGTTTTACAATGAATATACAGACACAGCTTTCTATGCATGGTCCCCTTCCCCGTAACACCTGAGAAGTCTTCTCCTTACTGCACCAATAGCTTTTTTTTTTTTTTTTCCTTTTTTAAGTTCATTGTGGTGTACATTTAATTTAAAAAGAAAAAAATGTTTGCAATGTATCATGCCTATTGCTGAAGTTGCTATGGGATTTTAGTTTTTCCAATGGTACTTTAGTTGTTGAGTGCCGGTTACAACCTATATTGTTGACATGCCTATGGCTTCTTTAGGAATAACTTTTATATTTATTTAAGAAATTTTAAATTATGTTTTACGTCATTTGGCAATATTCAGTCAGTTCTGCTCCCTTCTTGTCATGGAAGAAATTGGGTCTTGCCTGCCTTTTAAGGAGGCGGCTTTTTATAAATTGGCACTTTAAAACAGGCCATATATATTTATTAGTATATAGATAGTTGTAACATAGATATGCACACAGACACAGGATAAAAGCAAATAGGTTTTTGCAATGAAGGAGCTCCTGATGGAAATGAAATGCATTGTGTACAGCTGCGAAGCATGCTTCTGGCTCTCAATTCATCTACCAGGGTGAAATGTAGGGCTGGGGGAGGAGGGGAGGCACTGGCTTTTTTTCCCCAAGCTCAACTTGGTGAAGCACTGGGATGCAGCTGGATTTGCAGTCATTGCCTTACACAGCCTAAAAAGAAAGGAAGTTATTGCTTCAAACAGAAAACCATTGACCAAGCATAGCTTTAGGGACCATGGGAAGGGAGGGATGGGGAAGGATCGATCAGGTAGTTGAAGTTTTTGTATCCTCAGAGCTCTAAATCCACTTCACCACTTGGACGATGCCAGAATCCTTACAGGAATCCCATAGGACGGAAACATACTTGAGACTCCAGGGACTCAGCAAAAGGTTGGGAAGGCTGGTGCAGGCCAGGGTGGGAAGGGCTTGGCTGTAGCTTTTTCCCTGCACAGTCACTGATTGTCTCTGTCTTGGCCTTTGCCGTGGTCCTGACAGCAGCCATGCATGGAATTTCTCTGAGACCTACACCAGGGATGGAGATAGACATGAACGTGCAATGAAGTGACAAGATGGGAGCAGAACAAAAGAGCTTTGGATTTGAAGTGATTTTTTTTTCATAAATTATTTATTCTTTTTTTTTTCTTCTGTAAATATATTTATTTTATTGTGAAGCTAACAACATCTGGATTGTAACATGTACAGAATGTATGGTAGGAATGTATCCTCTTGTAGGAATGTAAATCTGTATGAAAAAGGGTATGGGAGCCAGATTCAGAAAGAATGAATTGAGTTCCAGTCAGGATATGCATGGATCACAGGATTATTTTTTTCCCCTACACTCTTTTTCTAAAATGGGTCGGGGTGTTTGAAATATGCAAAAAAGGTATGGAGGAGGGACAGTTTGATGTTCAAAATTAGTCCTAATCGGGCTCCTACCCCCATTGGCATGCTACTGGAATCTGCCACCAGAGGCAGGAGCAAATGCAATCACCTCCATCATGCTGGCCTGGAAAAGGTTTGGAAGTTGTGGTTTTTAAATTGTTTTTAAATAATTATCATTTTTAAACACCTATGGAAGGCCAAGCAGAAGTCCCTGGGGCCGCACAACCGGGGAAGGCGGCAGGATGGTGCCTCCAGCCCCAGAAGTTGTGCCAGAGCTGATGCCACCTCCATGCCAGGAGGTAGGGCCAGGCAGAGGGTTTGCCTGCCCAAATCCAACCCACCCACGGTGCTCTGTGCATCCAACCAGCCAGTCCTCAGGCACCACAGGTCCCTCTGGAGCCCAGCAGGACCCCACAGCCCTGCAGGCAAAGGAAGGGAAACGTCCCTCTTGGAGAGCAGCTTCGAGCAGCATTGTCTGTAAGTGCAGCGATCTGGCACCTTCCCTGCAGCCAGCTGGAACAGCACAACAGGAAAGCCACCCTCTGCAACAATCACTGTCAGGAGAAATTCGGACCTTGAGAAAGGTAACTTGGTTTTCCCCTCAATGCTGCGTGGTAAGAGCCTGGGTTATTTAAAACTGATATTTTGAATCCAAAGTTTACACTTTACTACCCTTAAATTGAGTAAATAGCAATGGGTCCTGTCTGACAAACTGTTTAAATCACTCTGGCATGTTGCAGACTTTTCGTTCTTGTTACAGGGTTTCTTTTGGTTTGGTTTTGTTATTTCCTCCCCCTTTCCATCAGGTTTCAATATCCTGCTTCTGTGCAACTTGCTTTTGATATTCTGTTAATTAATGAGACTGAACATTTTAAAATAAATTAGTTCTTTTTTAAGCACTTTTTCTTTTTCTGAAAATAAGCCTGATGCAAGTTCTGGAACCTCTTTGAAAACACAAATTGCAGACAAAATCCCAACCTCAACTCCTGTCTAGTTCTGAGCATTTTCCATACTAGTGCCTGTAAAGGCCAAGATTCTGGAAAAGGTGTAAATAGTGTGACATGTTCAGTGCATGGTTGTTTGAACAGGGCTTGTTATTGTAAAAAAAAAAAAAAAAAAA
>VXAU01002531.1:737128-764628 GCA_013399695.1 Formicarius rufipectus
AAAGAAAAATATGAAAAAAAAAAGTGGGGAAAAAAAAAAGAAAAAAGGCTGTATTTCCCTTTCCCCTCCCACAGACCTTAGAGCTGTGCCTTTTCTATGCAATATTACAGACATCTGAAACCAGATTACTGTATTCACATGTAGGTATGGGCTGTAATCAAAAAACCAATTGGACAAATGTACATGGAAATGAGCAGTCTTACTTTTGTAGTTTTATATTATACAATAAACAATTAAAATAAATTCTGGCTTTGTTCTTTCCCTCCGCCAGAGGGGACAGTGTGGGGAAGACGGACCAGACCCCGTGAGGGTTGTAGAGGGGGTGTAACAAGGGAGGGACAGCCCGGTCTCAGCCCACTCTAAAGTGACAGAACAAGAGGAATTACCACCTCGTGGGAGGCTTGTCCCTGGCGTGAGGATTCTGTCCCCGGCCTGGCTTCCGTGTGCCGAGGGATGTTCAGCTCCGCCGGGCGGTGCGAGCGGCTTCCCAGCGAGCTGCTGGGCTGGCCCAGAGCGGAACCTGCCCCGTTTTAATAACATCTAATGCACTGTCCTTTAGGGCATTAAATCCCAGCAGGAAACATCTGATACCTTAATCCACTGCTTCGTTTATCAGTGCCCTCTTTCCCCCCCGGCTCCTCCAGGTGCCTGGTGTTTGCTTTCAGGGCCAGCCAGCAGGGCGATCTCGCCCCTGCCTTTGGCTCCAGCCTTTAGTCGGCCCAGCACATGAGTCACCCCCGTCCCGTCCGCCCCGCCTGGCCTCCTACACCCACGGGAGCGCCACTGCTCCATTTTGGATTCGCAGCGAGTCCCGAATTCGGGGCGGGAGAGCGGGGATTTGTGCCGGTGCCGACACACCCCGCGCCGCAGCCCCGGCTCGTGTTACCGGCGTGGGCTCCGCAGCAGCAGCAGCTGCCGCCCCTCGGGCACAGATGGGGACACGGGAGCGACACACGCGAAGAAAGGAGAAGTGCGAGAATTAGGGCCGGCCCCGGGGATTGGATTTCTGTCTGCTCAGCAAGCGCCGGGCTCGGAGGAGTGAAACGCACTCGGGGCTCCGCCGAGAAGGTTGTTTTAACTCGGTGGCTCAGAACCCTTCCAGGCTACGCCGGCACGGATGGACAGAGCTCCCACATGGACACGACCCGAGGCAGGACCTGTGGGATTGCCGCTGTTGCACTCCCAACGCTGCTCCGGTTTTCTTGCCACCTACCTTTTAAGAGCTTGTTCCCTCTCTTGTGGCTTGTCAGAAAGACGTGCCTCCAGTCCAGAACACCAGGACTCCACACAGGGCTCTCCTTAAGTGAGCAGCTTACCACCCACTCCAAGCCTCCAGCTTTCCCCCTCAGCGAGGGCAAACCATTGCCCTGGGCTTCCAAGACGGGGTGCCCGTGTGGGGAGCTGCATCTCCCTCAGGTGTCTGCCCCAACCTGAGGGCAGCAGCCAGGCATTGGTCAGCAACCAGCCCTTGGCCTGAGCGGGAGCAGGACAAAGCAGGCTGGGGTTTGGCACAGGCACTGCCCCACGGTTGGATGAGGGATCTCACACCAAACACCACACGCCTGGAGTGAGGCACTAACCTTGTTTCTTGAGGTGACGAGTCTGGGGCATCCTCGGGAGTGAAGAACAGTCTCTCCCCCGCCTCAGGTCCATGTGCCCCAGGAGTGGGTTTCCAGGCAGAGGAGGCACCTCAGTGCTGAGCAGCAGCTCGTTGCCAGCAGAGGTGGCCCAGGGCTGCATTCAGCTCTGCTGCTGCATCACCACGAGTCAGTGCAGCAACTCCACAGCTGACAAGAGCCACACTGAGCAACCCTCTGAGCCAAATCACTGGAAAATCGGGGAGTTTGGGCCAACCTGCTTTCAGAGACCTTGTTCAAGCACACGCCACGTGGGCAGACAAACACTCAAACACAGCACTGAGGCAAGGAGGGGATGGCAAAAGGCATCATGCTCCTGGTGCCCTCACCCAGGAGAGATGATGCTCCCTGCCTCTAACCTGCATGTCCATGTGGGACATGTTCCTCCCAGCACTGGCAACAGGAGCGAGCCCTGCTCCCAGTCCTGCCCATACAGCACAGGCAGCTTCCCTGGACCACAAGCACCTTGTAGTCACCAGAGAAACCACAACAGGGAAAAGTCACTGGGAAATAAAACCTCCTCCAGCCACAGGCAGTGCTTCCTAGGGCTGCTCAGAACCACAGTTAACCCATCAGCAGAGGCAGGTCCCTTGGGATGCTGGCTCCATGGCTGAGCTGTGCAAGGAGCTGCTGCTCCCTGGTCCCCCTGCCCCTTTACATTTTACCCCTCTCCTCTGGGCTCCTTCCCCTCTGCCCCCGCTCAGCCCATGGTCTCATTTGCCACCGTCACTGGTGGATCCAGGCTCCTCCCTGTGCCCGGTCCCTGTGTTCATCATCTGCTGCCTCTCCAGGCAGCTCCCTCCTTCCACAGCGCCCCTCCCTTTTGAAGAAACTGCCTTAGCAACTGGCAGCAGGCCAGCAAGATCATGGGTTTTTCCTCCCACCCTTCCTTCTCCTCCAAAGAACAAGGTGGCCAGGGAGGGAGAAGGAGCCACAAGATCTGCTGTGGCCATGGGGGCTCTGTGTGTGGCAGTGGGCTGGGCACACCTGCTGCCTTCCACGCCTCATCCTCTGGGACTCAAGCTCCAGGTATGCCAGGTGCTCCAGGGTCAGGGGCAGAGAGGTTTGTTTCTAGTCCTTTCCTCTCCCTTTTCCACACGACATGTCCCCAAAAGCCAGCTGATTCCTCCCCAAACATCTCCAGCTCTAGACCATTTGACAGGGGAAGGCACAGCTTCCCAACAGCCCATTTTCTGCAAGGATTTCCTTCCATTCTTCTGGCCCTGCCTTTTCCACCTCATGCTACTCACCCTGGACTATTTCCTCTCCTCTTCCCCCTATTCAGTGGGCTTCCTCCTCCTCACCCTGTTCCTCCCCTTGCTTTCTCTCCTTCACATAGTTTGGCCTACAGCCTTCACTACTTGCTCCTTTCCTGGTGTGAGTGGGAATGACATGGATTTTGTGCTTGTGCCAAGCTCTGCATTTATTAGAGAGGAGGAGGAAAATGAAAAAAAAAAAAAAAAAAAGCCACAGAACCCTGGAAGTTTGCTAGAAGACAATACTCAGGTAAGGGAACATTGGTCTTGCCTGCCTTGCACACTGCCCTACAGTGTGCATGGGGAAGGGATGATTTGGGCTGCTCCAAGGGGCATTCACTGCCTTGCTCACAACTCTCCAGCAGAGCTTCTTTGTCAGCCTACTCCTGCCTGCCAGGGTGGGAGGCAGGGAGGGACAAAACTCTCTTCCCCTCGGTCTGATGGTGGAAAAAGGCATCTACCACTGCCTTTCCCTGCCTGACAGGGTTTAATATCTTTGCAGCCAAAGTGGCACCTTACTTCAACCAAAGGTTTCCACCTGAATCTTTCAGGACTGTCACACTGAACGGTCTGCATCTCATCCCCTGCTTGCTCTGTTTGGTGGGAAAACTTGGTGAGGCAGACCTGCCTAATATAACCTTAAATTAAGGGGTGTGGGGAGAAAAGTAGGAGACCTCCATTGGGAAAAATCCAAAGGGCAACTGGAAAAATCCAGCCACTGTGGATGATGGGGGCTTTGAGTCCTGACAGGTTTAGTAGCAGCCTTTTCAAGTGAGGCCTGGCAGCTGGCTTGGGAACTATCCATTTCCAGGCACTTTAAAGCCCAGCCCTCTGCTCCCACACCTCTTGCCTTCAGCCAACAGTGTAAAGAAGCTGCTTCTGCCACCCTGACCTGGACTGAGAGTCACCTCAGCCACCAATGGCTGACCCCAGCTAGAGAAGACAGGCAAGTTAATGCTCCAGGTCCAGGGCTGAGGAACACTTATTTTCCATTTGGAGAACATCTGTCCTGTGTGTGACTGCATTCTTACAGCAGCAGAGTACCTGGTGCAGGTGCACGGGGACATCTTACCTCCCTCCAGGCTGCAGTGACGGTGGCTGTGGGGACACAGTTTTAGTCTAGACCAGGGTTTGAGGAAGGTCTGGTGAGCTGAGCTGCCAGACTTTGGCTTTCACTGGATGAAAGCAAGAGAAGGGTCTAGACCCACGTCCCACCCCCCCAGGAGGAAACTGCACAATTGGAAGCAGCAGCAATTCTCAAAACCCACAGAGGGGCTGGCCAGTGAAGCCCAGAGATAATCCAGCTCCAGCAGTGAGACTTGATCCCAACTGTGGAGCTTTCATCCAAGGAGGGGCTTGGGGGTCAGGAGACAGGCAGCTCAACTCCAGGATCAGAAAAGCCTTTCTGGGGGTTACTTGTGGATGCGAGTGGTCTCCACATGCAGCAGCTGCAGTGCCTCCAGCCCTCCAGTGTGTGACACAGGGAACACCATGGGCACAGACCTGAGCTGGCCGCACTCCAGTGGCGTCACCGTCACGTTCCTCAGACCAGTTCCTCCCGCTGACGAATCTCGCAAGCACAGTGACTCACAGCTGCCCTAGCCAGGGAGGGAAAACTGGATTGTGCTGCTCTGGGAGCCAGGCTGCTCCCTCCTTGGAAAGGAAAGGATTCAGGGAAGGAGCAGGGCAGGGGAGCTGGGGAAGAGCTGAGCTTGCAGTGTGCTCTGCAGACACAGGTGACAGCTCTGGCAGAGGCGATGCTGCCAGCGAGGTCAGCCCCGTTTTGATGACACTCCCCATACACAGACACTTGGCAACAGCCTGAAATAGAGGGAAGTTCTAAGCAGAATTCAAAACACCCCCTCCATCCCTCCAGTGCTACAGGTTTACTCCCCAAACACTGCGTGGCCCCTCCAGTCTCATGGCTTATTACTTACTATAAACTGAATTCTGGATGGTTTCCTTGCCCAGTCCAATTACAATCCAACCAAAAAAAAAACCAAAAAAATCATCTAATCACCTCTGCCACTCACACTGGGCTATTGAAAAGCCCTGACTTAATGGGTCAGGGATCACCAGGACAGCTGGAACTGCTTGCAGGAAGGAGCACGATAATGGTTTGTACATCCCTGGTGTGTGGCACGGGCTCTGGGGATGGCAGAGATGCAGAACAGCAGCTATAGCATGGCCCTAAAAACTGCAAGCTGCTGACAGACACTGCAGGAACAAAGTGAGGGCCAAAACGTGTCCAGTGAATCATCCACTATGAATTGGTTCAACCAGTTTGAAGTCCCACACACGAGAGCAGAGACAACGCAGGACTGTGTCATCCCAGGCAAAGGAGTGGGGAGGGAAAAGGGAGAGAAACGTGCTGGGCAGGAGGGACAACTCTTCAATTTGGCCCTGGCGATGAGCTCGGAAAGGTGGCAAGTCCCAGCCTGCTCCCTCCTGCCAGAAGCTCCAATTCCTGCCTCCCCTCCCACGTCCCATGCTCCTGCCACGACCTTTCTCCCGGCTCGACCGCCACGCAGCCGCTCCCTCCAGGCAGGTCCCCGTGGGGAGCAGAGGGGCAGGGGGTGAAGAGAACAAGACTTGGGAAGGAGAAGGGCTCCAAGGGCATAGGACTTGCCAAACTGAAGTGTCCTCAGCAGGGATGGGAATAAAACCAACCTTCCCACAGTCCACAGGCTGCAACTAACTTCATTTTGTGCCTTGACCTGAGGCAGGGTCAGTGCTCTCCAAAGGTGAGGATAAAAAAGCCATCTGATTTAAAAATAAAGAATAGTCCTCTCCAGGAAATCCCAGCCTGGGTGATGCTTGCCAGGCTCAGAGCAGGCATGGTTGGTCCAGCCTGTCCAGCACCCCTGCCCAGGCAGAATGGGCTTTTGGCACCATGTCAGGGCTGGGAAGGGCTCAGTGGGGCAGTGGTAGAAAGGGAAAACTGCAACCTTAGGAACATTCACACATAGAGACAGTTTTTTTGTGCTTCTCTACTGCTTCAATGCTTCAAGTGAGAGGCATCAAGGTTTAAGATTAAATTAAGATTTAAAATAAACAGCAGGAACAAACCCATTAGGCCCAACTCCTTTCTCTCCAGTAGACTTGTAACCCAAGAATTTCTGGTTATGGTGTCTGTTCTGAAGCAATTGATCCAAACTTTTTTCCAGCAGCTTCAGTAAAACAGGCAAATTTGGCTCTGTTGTTCCAGAATTCCCTGTGCCATCTACAGATAACTCTCCATTCAGGGAAAATGTGCCCTGACAAAAAGAGTTAAAACAACCCAACAGCTTCATGCAATACATAATTTATCACTCACCGTAACCATAAGAAGAGCACATTTTAAATGTGGGTTTTGACTGTGGTTAACCCTGAAATTAGGGACTTTCTTTTCTTGATTGTTGCACTCATCTTTTTGAAGTACAGCTACCCCCAGAGCCAAGCTCAGCTCTGCTGCATTAAACCCACAACGCCTGCTCCTCACACAGCCAAGTGCTGCCTTTAGCACAAAACTGGTCCTGCAACTGCACCTCAGTCAGCAAAGGTAATACCTGCCATGAAAAAGAAGAGTTAAAAAACATACTTCGTAGAACATTGCCTCCTTGTTAACCCAAGGAGGGAAAGCCAGGCGCTTACTCATGGTTAACTCTCTCACGCAACCCCGAGAAGCAGAATAATTTCCCAACATATAAACGGAGGGCTTAGGGGCAGCTGCACCACATAAACAGTCACGGCGGGGCTCTGAAGTTTCTCTCAGTATATGGGATATAAAGCTGGGTGAATAACTGATTTTTCGGTTCGCTGGCAATCCTGAAAAAAGTTTCAAAAAAAAAAAAAGAAATTCATTTGGGGTCGACTGAAACAAATGTTCCACTCTGACTCTTCAGCCCTTTAACAAAAGTTAGTGCTGAAGATCATTCTAAATGCAAAGCGGCTTCAAAGAGGAAAATTTCAAAGTCTTTTATTTGAAAAATGCTGAAACAAAATAGGTTTCTTTTCTCTCCAAAGATAAAAAACAAACAAAACAAAACAAAAAACAAAACAAAACAAAAAAACCAAAAAAACCCAAAACAACAAAAAAACCCAAACCAAAACAAAACCAAAACAAACCAAAAAACAACCCAAAATGGGGCAAATCAAAACAACTCACAAAATGCTTTCGTTTTGCCAAAATTTCCCTTTTTCGTTCAAGATTTTACCAAGCCCCAGCACAACCTATTTACACATATAATAACTTAAACAGAGACACCAGCAATCCTGATGGAATACAAGTTCTTTTTTAAAAAAACAACAACACAACAACCACTGCACAAATGTCCCGAAACTGAAACCCAGCAGAAAGTAAGCTCAAAACCACTAAGCTTTTCTTGGCTCAGTGAGAGAATCTTATTAAAGTCTCTGAATCACAGAGCCACAGATTTGGGATGTTGTGAAAATTAAATTAGTCTTACTTCTTATTAGCAAGGCAAGAAAGGAACCAGGAGATTAGGATGCAGCAACTGCTATTGTGAGCCAACTTTTCAGCGTGTTTCTGCTTTTCTCCCGTAAACCCACAATTAGTGGCGTTCGCGCTGCTCGGTGCTATTTTTAATCTCGGGATGCAGGTTCCTGACTTTCCACTCAGTCTGATGCAAATCCTGGATTTAATGCCATGCCACGGCGAGATTCTCATTTCACTTCCTGATTTGTTTCGTTGGAAGCCTCTGCTTACTTAAGCTCTGTAGGTGTATCTACCCTATGGCTGCAAATGGAAGATCCAGGGCAGCCAGGAGTTAAACCCCTGGGATAGAGAGGGAGGAAAGGCACCCATCCATATGCACTTCCAGAGAGTACAAGTGGGATGGGATGGCCTCACCCCCCTTCTCCTGTTTTGCCTTTTGCTGGGAGTTTAATATTGGAGTTTGCTGGCTGCTGGATGGTTCTGATGCCTCAGGGGACAGAGGCTGGCCAGCTGGGATAGGAACAGTGTCCTACACATGGTACCAGAGAAAGAGATGGGATTTATCCAGATTTGCCCAGGCTTTCATTTGGAATACAATTGCTACACGTGCCAGGGAAGAAGTGGGAGCGAGGCACTGTGTTTTTCTAACTGCTGTACTTTTAAATTAAGCTGGGCTGTAGGCACAGCTCCTCTTTGTAACTCACAGCTTCCAGACATCCCACCATGCTCCTCAGAGGAAACAGCAGAAGGCAAGAGCAGATATTCCAAATGTTAAACTCGAGCCTGAGTTTAAAACAGTAGAAAACAAAATAGAGGTGGTTTTCATATGTCATAATCAGACAAGGACAGGCAGTAACAGTTTGTTGGAAATTGTTTTAACAGATCACAGCTGAAAGTGGCTTTAAACCCAGAGAAATCCTTGGAAGAAACAAAAACCCCAAAAAAACCAAATAACACCCAAAGAACTTGGATCATCTCAGATCACCACTACACTATGAAATTACAGCCTTCCCAAGGGCAAACTCCAAAGCAACATTTAATGAGCCGGTACTTCCATTTATCATGAGCTCATTTGAATACTACAGTCCTTACATAATAAATCAAACCTGCCTGAAGTGTTATTATTGTTATTTTGTATAAATAGCACCTTTAAGCCCCAAACAGCTGGCTCTCAGCACTGCAGGGCTAGAGGTGAGCAGCTGGGCACCACAGCACCTCTGGTCCCCCAGGCCATGGGCTTTCCAGCAGGTGAGGTGGAAAGGGCTGTCCTGATTGTCCATCCTCAGCTCTCCTGGGACACAGCACTCATGCCAGGGAGGAACCAGTCATCTCCAACCCCTCCTGGAACACAAGGAGCTGAAAACCTCTCCAAGGGAGATGTTGCTTTTAGCTCATCACACTCAAGAGTGCAAGGCCAGAGAGCTCTAGCACCAGCTAGCTCCAGCCACCACCTCTGTCCTTCAGCCAAGGATGACAGGATTACCTGCTCCAGGTGACAGCACCCCACAAAACATGCAGGTTTTACAGAGCCTGAGTTATATGAAAGAATAAAAAAGCTTGGTTCTGTGCAGAAGAGTGCAGAGCTGGAGTTCTGGCACCCAGGACCTCTGCAGTCCTTGGCCACATCCCTGGAGGACACAAGCTGCAGGGAGCTCCTGGCACACACATTCCTGCCCCCTGTACTTACCCCTGGTTTCACATCTCCTGTGCTGTTCCAGAAGGACAAAGATATCCCCTTGCTCCAAATCTCCCCTCACAGCCTTTTGGAATCTGAGTTTTCTTCTTGTCAGAGGTCTCCAAGCCCAGGATGAAAAGATGCAGAAAGCCAGGATGGACCAGAGCCCACAGACTCACTTTTTTCTTGGAGAACTGCGGGCCCTGAGGGTACCAGGAGCCCAACACTGCCAGGTGAAACCTACAGGAGATGGGATATGGTGCCACTGGTTTTCCTTCCAGCAGAGGACAAAGGGCACCCCAACCACCACTGCAGCACCAAAGATGAGCAGTTCCATGTGCTGCAAAACCCTGGGCACTGCACTCATGAGACACATCTGTCCTGGACCCTGGCACCAATCCAAACAGCATCCAGCACCTCTCAGAGTAATCCCAGCTGCAGGAAAAGTCTCTCTGTATCAATCAGTGTGTGTGTGTGTATGATCACATATAACCGTATCCCCGTCATGTAAAATGAGCTCCTAACAGCAAACTCCAGACAGGGAAAATGGTCTGGGCAGCATAAATTATACAAACAAAAGCAAATGCAAATCCCTATTACTGGACACTTCAGTTGAAGTGTTTTGCTAGAGAATCCAGCCTTGAGTTTATCAGCCTCTTCTCCAACCAGCTCCAAAGAGGCAGCAAACAATCACGCTGCAACTGGAGCATCTCTCCTGACCCTGGCATTTGAGCCAGCTCTTTTTGCAGGGAAAAGACACCTGTAGCTCCTGAGCTGCACTTCTGCAGCTACAGCAGCAACAGCAGGAGAGCCTTTTCCTCCCGACTTTGTTAGTTCAACATGTGAGTTCGTTTTGCAGGAGAAGAGCAAGGCCTACCTCTGCCTTGCTTTCGTCTTTTCCAGGGGCAGCTCTGGTTTTGGGGAACTTAGAGCAGCAACAGCAGGTTCTGCAGTGCCCCACCAGGCAGGAGGGAAAAGGAAGCCGTGTTGAAACTGGAGCATGAACTCCCTTGTGGTCCTGCCAGCCTTCCCTTGCCTGCCTCCACCTGTTTGGGTTGCTGAGAAGAAACCAGAGCCTATTATCAGGCTGGCTTCTTTGTCAGGTGTTCCTTTGATGTAAATTCAACCAGGATCAGATGTGCTGATGGCAGCAAACAGCCAAAGAGAACCAAACATGCAACAGCACAGTGACCTGCAGAGATTACAGCAAGCGGGGCCAGAGACAGGAGCGAAGATTAAACACCAACAAGCTGAGAAGTCCTGGAGGAAGTACCCAGGGAGACCAAAACAAGCAATGCAGACAGAAAATAAGAAACCAAGGCAGACCAAGGATTGAATAGACCCTACAAATGCATAAATCAAAGTTTACCCATTCCTTGCAATCAGAACTGTTCTGCTAATCCCAGTCTCTGCAGAGTCCCTGTTGGCTTACATCCTGGAAGCTCGAGGAAAGCCTACCTAGAGCTGATGGCACTCTGGATATCCATCTTATGGCAGCATACCTTTCCCAAGGATAGGAGACCAGGAGGCTTGCAAGGCCAGAAAATTCCATGCCTGTATCTAACACGATGCAATCCCATGGCTGTGCCGCTTCCCATCCCGCAAATCTGTCCCTGCCTGCAACACAACAGCATTTTGTAAGGTTTCTTTAACATTTGGAGAGTAGGGCTCTACTCTAGAAGGTGGAAATGTTTGATTTGGGGAGGTATAGCATACCATTGCTTTATTCCATTTTTCATCTGTTGCTAGTAGTGATGTCCTCACACTGCAAGATCTCAGATTTGAAGACCATTACTGATTTAGGGACCACTCAGCAGTATGCCAGGTGAGAGAGTGTATTAAGACATCCAAATTCAGGGGGAAAATGACACCTAAGGAAAGTATTTCTTCCACTTACCAACTTTTCTGCAGATAAATGAGACCTGATGACTAATTACAGGCACATCTATCTTTGAAATCCCAGTTGCAGACAGCATTTTCTGTATCCCTCAAAAACTGAAGTTCTCTAACAACACCACCAGAAGAAGTGCAAAGTTCCTCCTGTAAACATACTAAAATCCCCCTTGCCACTGCATACCACGGCTCTTCCCGCTGTCACTTGTAAACCAGGGCAGAGACACTGTGTTCACACTTGCAAAACAAGAAGGAATCTTCAACTCTGCTGACCAGAAGTGGCAGAGTAAGATCAAGATGTCAGCAAGGCAGATTTCTGCACACCAGGCCTATTATTTGCTAATGAGATTTCAGCTGTGATCCTCCCAACTCAAAACACACTTCAGAGATCAGAACGCTCTGAAACAGGTTGACAGCAAGCCCTGAACTCTCTGCCCTAGTGCTGTGGTGCCATTAGGCTGGTCTGGGCCATACTATACCCCAACAGTGCTAGATCACCCCACTGGGTATCTCCCTACTCCCATTCCCCAGTCTCAGGGAAATGTGACTTTCACAAAGAGATGGGAATTTAAGGAGGGACACTGCAACATTTTGGTAGTGTGCTGAGACAGGCTGACCTCCACAGTGCCAGTGTGATCCTCCAGTGCACTGCACAAATCAAACACAGGGAACAGAAGCCTGTGCCAGCTGTGATGGTGCTACAAGCTGGAAAGGCCCCAAAACTCCCTACCTCTCTGGTCCTGGACTAGGGGAGAATTGGCTCAGGCAGCCTCCTGAATGAAAGAGGAGCTTTCCTAAGTCACTGCCAGCCTGCTAAGGAGCTGCATTGATTTGAAACCTAAAGGACAGCTGTTTGTCTCTCCTTTTCCACCCTGCTTCCTCCTCCCCAGCCAAAGGAGGGGGAAAGTTGCCAGAACAGACTTCATCTAGGTGGCCAAGGATAGAGAGAAAGGGAGAGGACACCCCTTGAAAATGGCAAAGTGGAGGAAATTGTACCCTTAAGAGTACAAAGCAGCCGTACAACTGCTCCTTTAGCCATTGTCAGAGGGAGGCAGCTCAGTCCAAAAGAAAGTGGAATAACCTGCAACAGCCCTAACAGCTGCAGAACACCCTTTGCCAGCTGCACGTTGATTCTTAACTTGCTTCAGCATTAACTAAGTGACAAAAGGCTTTAGTGCTCCCAATGAAAACATAGTCCCGGCACCCAGTAAAATAACACAGCCGTGGGGAAAAAAAAAAAAAAAAAGGCAAAACACCCAACCCTTTCTGGTAGTAGAATTCATGTGCAAACAGATTTCAGGTCCAAGTTGCTGAGTTTGGGATAAAACGTTTGATGAGATTTGGGGTTGGGGAGAGAGAGGAAAGGGAGGATTCGAAGGTGTGTGGGGGACACTTCATGATTGCTTTTGATTTGTTTCCAAAACATCCATGTTTTCTATTTGTGCTAAGGTTTGCTACAATTCAAAAGCCAAAATGTGATCCAAAAAGCCCTTATGGACCCTGAGCCAGCCTTTGTGTTTTTGAAAGTCTGTCAGATACTTTTGCTCTGCTCTGAACTCCTGTGCAAGCTGCTCCAAACATCCTTCTCCAAGGCTGCTGTAAATGAAGGGCTTTAAGGAAGAGATTCAGCAAATCTTGTTGCCTCATCTTCTGCAAACGCCTTGGACTGGTAAGCATAAAGGAGGGGGGAAAAAAAAATTAAATATCAGCAGTCCAGCTATCCGTGGAGTGTCTGCACATGGCTACCAGTGTTCACTTGTTCTTTCCAGGCAGTTTCCTGACACACTTCTCCCCAGCAGAAGATGACCTGAAAAACCAGTTCCAACCACAAAAACCAGCTCCAACTACAGCAAAAATTACAAATCAGACAGTATCACAGCTCTGCAGACCTGAGTGACAGCTCAAGGGGACACGAGAACTGACATTAGACAGAGACAGTTCTGCCATGGCCACACACGTGTCTTCTGCACATCCCACCACTGTACCTTGCTGTGCTCCTCTGACCACACAGCTGCCCACTGGCTCTGGAAAAGCATGCTGGGATTAAGCTGTGTGGCAGGAGCAGCAGGACTGCCCTCCTTCCCCATATCATCGTGGACAAGACTTGTTGCTATCTCAAGCAAAAAGGCAGATCCTTGTTAGCTGTTCTTTTGGGTATATATACCCACAGGCAACTCTTGGATACACTACTGGGAGTAGCACTGCAGAAACCAATTTGTTTCGTTTACTCCTCGAGCTGGGAGCCTCTAACAAATTCCCTGAAGTGGCAAAAGAGGCACTGTAACCATGACACCAAAAGTGGGTGGGGTGGGATGGACTTTTCTCCCCAAGATACAACATGCAAATCCAGAAGGTTTACATCCTCTGCAGAGCCACACTGGCCATGACACAGCGTGACTCAGGAGGATGGGGCTGAACACCACGGTGGCCTTTGGGGTTTGTGCTGCAGCAAAGTTTGGGGTGTTCGCTGCATCATGGCACAAGATGCAGCTCCCTGAGGTCTGCTGGACAACTCCTTTTCCTACAAGGCACCCTCCTGAGCAGCAGATTAAGGTATGATCCAAAGAACTTGCTTTTCTCCACTTGTGTAATGCCTCCTGAAGTCCACCTCAGGCAAGGTAATGCTTCCTGCCATTTCTAAGACTAGGGCAGGCTTGAGAACTACAACTGGACCCAGTAAGCTGCACTCACTGCAGTTCTGTGCTGAGAGAAACAAACACCAAGTGTTTTACCACTCAAAGAGTCAAAACCAACTGAGACACATTTCATTGCACAAGTGGAGACAAAGGCACAGACAAGGTTGCTGAGTTGAAACTGCCCCCCTGCCTCCCCTCTCTCCCCACTTAATAACCCCATTGCTTTAAATATGGGAGGTGAAGCTCACAGAATGGCAACAATCCCAGTGGAAAACCTACTTATGTTCCCAGGGGATTTGCTTGCCAGACCTGGTGTCAACCCTGCAAACACTTGCAGCATGGAACTGCACATGCATCTGTACCAATAAACGCCCCATGATCCAGCCCAAGCAAGCAAGGATCAGTCACAACAGCTCAAGTGCCAGCAGGTGTGGCAAATGCCACCTTGGTCACACAACCAGTGAGGACACACATGACAGCCCAGCAGAACTCCACAGGGAATACAGCCCTAGAGGGGCAGCCTCATTTTGATGCCTCGGATCAGTTTATTGCACACAATGGGTACATATGCTACCATACAAAACTATGCCAAAAAGACCATGTGGACAACCATGCCAGAAGAATCCTTAAGTCTGCTTAGGCAAACATTAAAAATACGTACAGTACCTTAATTTTGACTCTCCTTTGAATTACTTTGTTTTCCACAGGACCACAGTGACTATTAGCTCAAGGAGAAGGACTTTTTCATATTCCAGAGGTAGTCCCAAGGCTTATTTAAGGCACACAATCCAATCAACTATGTGGAGCACAGCACTGGGAACCTCTGCCAGGCGAGTAGGGTCCTGACAGAACCTGCAGAGGAAGATTCAGAAACCCTAAACTAGGAACATACTTTTCTTGGTGATCACACAGTGAATCCTGACATAGGACAATCAGCATTCCTCTATGCCTTTGAGATGTGTGCGAGACCTGTACCTGCTGAGCCTTTCTCAGATATTGCTGACAAAGAGAAGCATGGCATTTCAAATAGAGGTAATCTCTGCAACCTGGTTGTAACACAGGGTTAACAACGTGTATTACAGTTTTAAGTACAGGTTGACAAGATGAAAACAAGAGCTTCATCAGTTTTGGGTGCTTCACACGTCCTCCTGACCGCCCAGAGTCACAGAGCCACGACTGTATATCAAACAAGCAAAGCATCACAAATAAGCTGCATCACAGGGAAATTAGCATTTCTGCACATCCCAATCAGGCAACTCATGCTGGGCACAAAATGACAGAAGTGCACAAGTGACCTCCTGCAAAAAAGCTGGCATGGCCAGCTGCTTCCAGCCAGGACAGCACTGCACTCCACTGCGACTTCTCTGCAATTTCCACATAAGGCCATCCATTCTCTTCAGCTGTACGAAGCAGGGGCCCTGCAGAGAGGAGCTTCACTGCACTATGCTGATTCAGAGAATAAATCTGCAGAAGGCATGAGGCAAGGATCAGGTGAAGACAGGAGGATATGTAAGTAACAACTGTCACATTGCAGACACATGACACGACTGAAGCTGCAGTTCCAAATCACAGTGGCAGAGCTTTGCTTTGGAGGATTTGATTTTATACCTACAGTCAGGATTTAAAATGTACCTCCTTATCTAAAAATAACTTTAGAAAAAGGTATTTTAACATCTGGACATGTATCAATGCTAAAACATGCACCAGCAGCTGCATTTAAATCCCTTATGTCTGCAGTCCAGCTCTCTACCGAAAATAATTGATAGCAATGGCAGGCTGTGGCAATGCACAGAACTCACACTCACCCCATGGGTTTGACACATTTTATCTGCAGTACAGTAACTCAGGCACTTGAGTCTGAGGGTCAGTTCCACATTTTGGAGAAAAGAAGCCAGTGGGCACAGTGTGTGCACCTGTAATCCATCCCAGGCTTTCCCTTCTCTCCAAATGCTCCTGCGCCTCATGCTTGTATCCCACTTTCTCCACCACCTGCTCTTCCTAGAGCTATCCCAGCTGCTTATACTCTGAGTACTGCTTCACCTTGTTACTTCCCCTATTCAGAGCTTCTCCCATGCTCTTGCTTTGTATTTATTTCCAGTTCCTCCTTCCCTTGCTTTTAGCCCTCTGAACTTGAATTTGTTGTTTCTTACTATCTCCTTTCATGTTCCAGGTTCTCCTGAGGGAGCAGACCAGGCTGCATGCTGCCTTTCATGGTTGTGCTCTTTGGCACAGAGGTCAGATGATGAAAAACTTCCCTGCTTTTGTAGCAGACACTTCTAGTAGATGCTATGTAATTATTAGATGCCATATGATTTAATAAATTGAAGTGTATTTTGCAACTATCCTGTATTTTGAGAGTGCTCTGAAATTTAAAAGATAATTATGCAGAGGTGCTGAGCTGGCACAAAAAGGTTTCACCCAGATGTAAATGGTTGGACCAAGGGTGATCCATCTCACACACACTGAACTAAGTCTCTCTCATGTGCTATAAAGACCACTGGATATTCAGCCCAAGCGCAGCAGTCCAACAACAAAACTTCCCACATGACAATTTCATTACCAGGTAAAATTCTGTACAACAATTCAAAGCGATGAAGAGTTAACTTCAGCACACACTATAATTGCACATGAGGGCGTCTCCATACATTATCTGCAGGCTTTACTTCTGGCATCTCAGAGTGAATTTGTCGAGCAGGTGATATTCTGAGAAGGGCTAAATGTCTCCAGTGCTGTGGGCAGTGCAGCACTGCTCACACGTTCAGCAGGGTGTGATGCTCTGGGCAAGGTGGGTGCTGAACCCCGAGTCTCAGAGCGCAGCCTTCTGGATAACACAGGCAGAGTCCAGCCCTTCTGAGCAGTCATTCAGGAGCCTGCAGCTCGATTCACAGTGGGATCTTTGGACTTTGCTGCGTGGCCAGGTGCCAACTCAGGCAATTGCATCTGAACCAAGTGTCCTCCGCTGCTTCTGCTGGACGGGCGCACGAGCCCCTCGCTACTGCATGACACCAGTTCTGGAGTGAAAGTGATGCACACTGACATGCCTGATGACAATGCACAGTAACACATTTGTGCAGAAAGCATCAATTACCATCCTGCCCATAAACCTACTGGCAAGATTAAACTAGATAAGGCATGCTGTGTTGATGGGAACAGCATGATCCTGACGGGGCCAGATCTGCTGGACAGAACTTTCTGCATGTACTAGACGAGGAGAGAGGCAGAGGATCCTGTCTGTCCATCCCACCAGGGACAAGAAAAAAGGTGACTGAAGCTACGAGACAAAAAGCAGTGCTGCATTTTAAGACAGGCAGCATCCAACTCAAAAGGCAGAATTTGGACATAAGCTTTATGTCTGTCAGTGGTGTGAAGGTCTGTGGGATGCATTTTTTTTCCCCTGAGGCAGAAAGAACATAAAAACCCCATAAACACACTCTGGGTAATACCAGGTTTCACAAAGTTTCAGATTGGTACATCAGTCACAATAGAAATCTCTTTTTCGCCCCTCCCCCATCCACGGCAGGCCACCAGAACTGCACTCGGAGACTGGAAGACAAATGGGCAGCTGCCTCTGGAGGCAATTGTGAGGAGACTAAAGATCAACTTGCAGCTGGCACTTCCACCCCCACCTCTCCTTAATACTTCAGTCCACTCACTGCCAGACAAGGATCATGAGTCAGCTCCTAAACATATTCTCCTTGAAACAATAGCTATAGCTCTCTGCTGCAGCTATCCCACTGCTCTGGCTCCAAGGGACACGCCACAGTCATGGAAACAAAGGGACCAATTTTAACCTACAGCAGCCCAACACCAGAACTGAATGATATAATAAGCATGCACTGAAGAATACTAGGCTAAACCTAGGAGATTAGCAGAGCTAATTTTGACATGTAACAGGCATGAAGTCAGTACTGTAATGAAAATCTGAAGAAACAGCAGAGAAGTGGGTTTGGGGCTGCATGGAAAAGCAGATGGCTTTTGCATAAACCTTTTCTGCTATAACAGGGTGCAGTTTGAGACCACAGCATTATACATTGCAGTACTAATTAGAGGGCAAAGGAGACAATTTAGCCTTTACAAATTAACTTTTCACAGGCATAGGAACTGCTGCCCTCTCAATTCTGAGCAGTCACCACTCACTGAAACTCCTGCATTCACAGAGATGGAACCCCAGCACTCACCTCTCAAGGACATTTCAAGAAGTAAAAAGCTGCTTTTGGCAAGGACATTTCAGCTTACCCAGCTAATGACACCCAAGTGCTGTCAGACAATAAAGAATTCAAAGAACAGGTAAGAAAACACACTGGAGATTTCTCAGAACTAGAAATGAAGTGATGAACTGGTGATGACTACCAAGCACTTAAAGAGCTGTGCACACAGCAAAGGTTAGACATGGAAGAGTCTATGTCTGTGCACCCTCAAGAAATATCAGCACCCAGAACATGCCTTACCTGCAAGACAGTCCACTGAGACCCTCTGAAGAGACGCTGCTCCCAAAGCTACAGTACAACCTAATGTGTTAGAAGACTTTATCAACAGCTATGTTTACATTATTATTTCTAGCTAAGAAATAGGTCAAACCAGTTGTCCTTTCTCACCTCACCAAAACTGGTGTTTGTTTTACTGCCAGCTACTTTGAACAAGTCTCTAACCCAAAATATCATGAGCCACACTGCCCTACACAAGCCAGAAGGCAAGTCAGAAATGAGAGACTAAATCACAACATGGTAAAGAGGGTGATTAAAGGAAAATCTGCAGGGCCCTGCCAGGTGTGGTTTGTGGGACTGAGCAACACAAATTGGAAGGTCCTACTGCTAATGCAGTGCATCAATTCTACTGTCCACAGAAAAGTGACTACTGCATACATTCTGTATAAAAAGACAGCAGGCTGTACTACATACGTATCTTTTAAATTATTTTATTTTGTGTAAGCTAAAAGGAAATTTACACACTTAAATCTCAAAAGACCTTGGGCATGCATATTGACCTTTTTAGAGGTTCTTCAACATAGCTCTCTTTTTTCCATAGGAATTTCCCCAGACATTTACAACCCATAGTTTTTACTGTATATACAGCCTAAAACCATAGCAATCTATGATTATGTCATTTTACACTGTGCAAAAAATCAAACAGGAATAGTGGTACAACAGAACATAAAAATTTTTAACAGGTAAATTTCATTGTAAGACATTCATATTGTTTTGGTCCTTCTTTTCCAAATCAAACTGATTAAAAGCAGACAACCTTTTAATGACTCAAAAAAAATCAAGTGTTCAGACAGTAATCCATAACTGGAACAAGAAGTTACTGACAGCATACCTTTCAAAAGGCTATACAGTGACAGAACCATACTATTGAAGTTCAAGAACATAAAAACTGATCAGCCAACCAATCAAACAGGAGGAGGGAAGGGGGTAAAAGAAAAGGAAAAACACATCTTAAGCTTGTTAAAACAAAAGAAATTACTGGGTTTTAAAGAAACGATAACTGAAAAACCCGCAAAGGGCCAACATAACCTTTTCAATTTTTTTCCAGCAAGAAGTGTTTTAATATATGCAGGAAAGAAAAAGTTGCTCAATGCAATCTGAAAGTCTAAAGGGGGTACTTCACACACAGTGAAGATTGAAGTTTTCGCTTGTTTCATGTGTTTATAGGACTACTTTTTTTTTGAACTTTTTAAAGTTTTGTAAGAAGGACACCACCAGTGTATTTCACAAAGACATAAATGTATACAGCCCAGCACAACAAAAAGAATAGATCTTCAAAAAGATTTACCCCCAATTATTTACATTTTCTCTAATATAAATTTAGGACTCCAGTATGTAAATAAATATACATTACTATGTATACCTTTCTAGTGCTGCTTACCAACAAATCATCTGAACTTGATTTTTTTTTTAATTAAAGCAAGATTGCTTTTTATGACCCACAGAGGGAAGGAAAAAAAATCAATAGAAAACGTCCAATTCACATCACTTTAGTCTACCTTTTCTTGGCAGCTTGTTGAAGGTGTTAATGTGGCTGGGAACATCAACACCTTGGCATGCATGAAAGTTAAGTCAGGAAGGCTAGAAATCACCTTGGCAGCCTCTTCACTAAGATGTTCTTCCTTTTTAGGCTTCCTGTTGAGAAGAAAAGAACAAAGTGCATTAATCCTGTACCTGATATCCCTGGGATCACTGAAAGAATCACTGATTGAAGCAATGTTCTGTCAGCTTGTCTCCCACTGACAGGCACTTCTGTAAGCTACTTGAAGGTAGTCTAATGTTATAATACCTACCTGCCTGCCACTAATGTGTTAACATAGAAAGTCAGATAAATGTTCCTGTGTATATTGATGCAATAAGGAAAAAAAGTCCTATTCAAATGATAATTTTTATATATAATTTTTTTCTTCTATTGTCAGCTTCGAGAGTGAAGAGAGTCACTTGAAGAGACAATCATACCCATCTTCTAGGGATAAAACAATAGGAGTATTAGTTCTAAACTACCTAAATCTGGTACAACCTTCAAAAAATAAAGTGGAAAACCCTTAAAAGGACATTCTCAATACTGTTAAAATAAAAAAGTACTTATGTGTTTCCAACATGACTGTTCTCAGGCTATACATCATGCTGCTCCTATGCTGTGATCCACAAACCCACTTTCCCCTCAGGACTCATCAGCAGCAAAAGGTGGCTCACAGTGTGCAGCTACTTGCTTTGAAGTGCAGTAGCATGAGGAGCCATGATGATACACACAGCAGTTTGGGAATCACTGGGGTTTACTTTGCCTTTTGCATTATTCACAGGAATTACTGAGCACAAATGAATAAAGAGGTCTGAATCCCATGTTGACTGGTTCTTACTATTATGCAAAAAACTCACACTTCCCAAGCCTGGTTCAGACTGCTACAGACCCCCCTCCCTTGCCCAAACATCATACTCTGCAGACATCTGTCTTATCTTTGAAGAACACTGCCTTCCTACTACCAGAAATACTCCATTTTCCATCAAATATTATTCCAGTTCCAAAAAGGCACCTGCTAAGTCCTGTAACAATGCAAGAAATTCTAGCTGAGTAATCTCCATCACCTTTGGGATAAAAAGCTGAGACAACAGGCTTGAACCAAATAAACTGCTTTCTCCAGAGGACTTCAGGAGTTTCTCTCCTCTACAAACGGAGCCCATGAGAGGGTAATGACCGCTCTGATCATGAAGCAGCATGTACTTGTATTTTCTTTTGTCAGCACCCATGAGGATTGCTTCCTCAGCTGATCAGAGATCAGGGGAAAGCAAGGGGCTACAGAAGTCTTAGAATTCCTTAGGAGAAGAAAAAAAGAGCTGGAGTCAAACTCATCCCTGGCATCACTGATCACTGTGTTGACACTGAGCTATAACTTTTGTTTTCTATTTGAAATTTCCACTCGAGGAAAATTCTCTAGATGAGGCAGTATAAATACTAAATCTGACTTACCTTCACCAGAATAGCAATACCTTTTTTTACCCTCTGCTGCAGTGGAATTTCATGAGCTACTGACTAGGCAGATTACCAAATTCTGGAGGACGAACAAAGCTGTGTGCTGGATTTACTGAAGGAAGAAGCAGAGAGCCAGTATGTGCCTCCTCTAACAACTTCACAGTCAGCTCTGTTTGCACTCAAAGGACTATCTCTGAGCTGTTGAAATGTGGTTCTCACCCACCACTGTGTTATCAGTATCTGGTGCCACTATTAATAATCACTTACCACAAGCCTCTTAAAGGTACAAACTCCTGGTGATCAAGGACTTAGAGCTAACAAAGGAGTGTTTGACAGAGGAAGCCAAAGGAAGAGGCTGACTCGGAGATGTTCCTCCAATTGTTAATCAGGCGAGATGGAGCTCACACACTCCTTGCTATTTATATGCCTCTTCCTCCCCTGCTCAACCATGGCATGCCAAGAAATGGCACTGCTGGGTCCCAGAGGCAGTGCTGTGTTTTATTCGGTGGCCACATGCAGGACCTTTATCACAGCACAATGCTATCCCTCTTGCTGTGCCAGCTGGTCCCTGCAACAGCACTGCAGAACAGGCACACCAGTGAGCCCAGTCAGGGCTGAATTTCACCCAGCTACTGAAGGCTGCACTCCTAGAGGGAGGGCCTTTGCAATCATTTATCTACTTAACTTGAAATGTAAAAAGTACCTATAAGGAAGGACAAGCTAACAGAACGAATTTAACTATGTTTTATATGTATATATAGTTACTTAACTATGACCAAGACAGAGCTATAGATACGATCACTTGTTCATGAGGCTCAAAACCCTTTTTCGACATCATCTCAGTGCAGAAAAGGGTGAATTCTCCATTCCTCAATGGAGAAAGGCAGGTTCCTCTACAATGCAATAAAGTTGGACACTGCAGCTACCATTCTGAGTAACAATCAACACTTTTGGTTGCAAATATAACCAGGGCAACCCTAAAGAATTACTAAATTAAAAAGATAAAGTAGCACCATCAGTGCAGACAGGTTTTAGCCTGAAAACTTCCCAAACTGCCTAACAACTGTGATGCCCTTTGATAGAGGCAAGAGAAATAACTGCATTAATTTCAGTCACCACTCATGCTGAAGATGTGCCCATTGTTGAGCTTCTTTTGCTGAACCCTGGTCGATGGAGGGGAGCATTGCAGAGCTTCTCCTGCTCAGGCACTCCTAATCTGTAGATACCATGGCTTAAAGAATAGACACCCAAGCGAGCAGACTGTCAATGGCAGCCACAGGACTTCTGCCTTGAAACTAGAACTTTTGGTTACAAAACCATGGAATGACCCAGCCATTGCTCAAAACAAGGTTTCTGCCTCATTCAGGTTTTAATACTACCCTCTACAGCACACTTTGTCCCCATCCACCTCTTCTCTTCCACAAGGTTACATTTTCTCCCATGACGGAGGACAGAAAGGATGTCCCTACCCAGGCAATTGTGCCAGTGCCTCTACCTGTGGTCACTGCTTCCTTTACAAAGGCATGTGGACACTAGGCTCCAAGAAATGAGTCAGACTGACAGGCAGGGAAAGCTGCTGGAAGATAATTCAGCAAGAAATAGGGAATGCTTTGTTGATGAGTCACTTGCACCTCACTGTTGTGTTCTGCATTCCAGCCCCTTCCCGCAGCATTCAAGGCTTTCAGGACTTCAGTCCCCTCTGATGTTTGCAGAGGGTTTGTGGATAGCACCAGCAAGGCCAGGCTTTATCAGCCACAACCCCGATTAGAGACACGCGGTCTAAAAACACGCTGTAATTAAGAGTTTGTCTGCTCCATCCAACACCGTCCCCAAGGAGCATTTCCAGTTTACATCCAGGTTTCGGCCATTTCTTGGAAAAGTATCAGTGCTCTGCTTTCCTTCAACAAAACAGCAGATAAACTTTTGATCTCTGCCAATTCTGTGGAAGCAGGCAAGGCTGCAGTCTCTCTGGAATGCTGTACTGGATCCCTGACTTTCAGCACTTACTGCTGCTGTCAAGGTTTCAGGCTCAAGCTGAGGGGGAAGTTTCCCCTTCTCTCCGAATACCTTCCTTCTGAAAAAATGACTTTCTGGTTCAAGAGATGGCTTTGCACGCAAAAGATGGGGCTAGTTTAGACAGAGATGACTCTTCACATGGCATCCTACAGCTGAACAATGGTATTTTCACTCTATACTTTACTCTAAAGATCCTGAGCTCAGACATGGGAAAAACCTCAGCACAGCTGAAGTTGTCATCAAAGCCAATTGGTTCCATCTTCCCCAATCAGTTACCATGGATGCCTAATAGTCCGTAGTTCCAGGCTGGTGCATGAACATCAAACTCATTGAGCTGCCTGTACCCAGCCACTCTTATTTTAAATTCTTCAGTTCATTACAAAAGAATAAAAAAATTGAAAAGAAAAGCATATTTATTACAAAAAGCTAACATTCTGCAACACATTTGGCATAGTGCTCAGATAAGACCTTATTTTTTTCTCTGAAGGTTTCTAGCTTGAAAAAACAGACCACTTTTCTTTTGGAGAGAATGAAATTAAGAAGGAAAAGAATACTTGATGTTTTTTAAAAACTCAGAGTTGACAAAAACATACAAAATGTATTAAACACCGAAAACAGTTTCTTTAAAAGAGCTAATCCCTGTACGTGTCTGAACTTAAACCCCGAGCCTTAAGTCCCCTGCCTGACAGATTGCTACACCACAGATCTAGTATCTCTTCCTATTGGTAAGCAATGCTCTCCAGAACAGGGGAAGAACCCTGATATGCGGATAAAGAGCCTCAAGTGCACAAGTAAGAACTTTCAAGTGCATTGTGGAAGCACTGGAAAGAAAAAATGCAAATCCCTCATACAAAAAAAATTCCAGCAATACAGAAAAACGAGAGTCAACACTTATTTAAGTAAAGCAAACTTCCTTAGTGCTTTGTAAGGTAAAAGTAAGACATCTTAAAGCAAGCAGGCAGGTACAAAACTAAGAATGGAAATAACAGAAAGATACTTTTGGAGTTTGCATGTCCTGCTGCAGTTACTTATAAATTAGGCTTATAATATAATTCAAAAGTCTTTCAACTGTAACTGTTTTCTAATACACGAAAATCAAACTTTTCCATTAGTCTATCTCCAGGAAGAGTACAGGCACTCCATGGACAGAGAAAGAGACAATGCCAAAGCAGAGACCCAAAAATCAGCACTGAAGTGGGGAGTTCCCTCTAGTGGTTCTCCCTGGAAATTTCATGGCTTGTTCATATTTTTTATTCCATATTCACTTTCAAAATTATCACTGCAGGAAAAGTAGCAGGATAGTTTTCTCAGTGAAGGAACATTTTTTTAAAACATTATAGTTTAAGTAATCAGAAGCAAGCCAGCTCTGTCTCACCATTTCCGTGCCTCTTCCTAAGAGTTCTGCTGCAAGAAAACACATCTAGTTTTAGAGTGGTGAATAAACCCTAAAGCTCACTTACAAGTGAGAATATGTTAGCATCTGTTTGTTGCATGTTGAGGCACACACTTCCAAAACACCAATATTTTACTTTGGTAAGCATCCCTCAGCGATTTTTTTTTATATGGGCACAGACATTAATTATCTCTTAAGACAGTTTAGGATCCTACTGCTAAGATACACCTTAATACAAGCTTATAAATGGAGACACTATTCTGTACCCATTCAACAGGCCAGACTTCAAGGAAGACATTTGACACCTGAAGACTTCCTATAGATTCTACCATAAGAAAAGCACAAAACTACTTCACATGTGTACCACTGAAGCAGAAAGAACATCCTAAACCAACTACATGCTCTTTCTTAACCTCCAGCATCTCAAAACTAAACTGATGTCTGGTCGCTGAAGTTTCGACAGGTGCTACAAATATTTGTGAAGGGACAAATATAGTTGTAATTATTAGTCTGTTTTATCATTTAACTTGTGGAACATTTTGTACTTATAAATTACAGAGAAGTCCAAGGAGAATTTCCTGTCACAGTCCCAGAGCTCTGAACTGCATGGTTCAGTTTACCCTGCCATCCTTAAGAACCAGCTCAGAAAATCACTTCCTCCAGCTCAGTCTTTGGTTTCAGCTTTTCAGCTTATGTCCTGGTGATCTTTTTCTTTCAGCTCATGAACTCTTCCCCATCTTATTTTAGAGCCCTATGGTAACTTGAAATATGAGCTACAGGACAGTGAATTTCACAATTAAAATTTTATTATTACATTTAAGGCTTCTGATCATTCAGGAACTCTTGCCCTATCCAGGAGACACATTCATAGTTCACATTTCACACCACCCTCAGAAACAGAGGTAAATGTGCAGGAAAGAGTATGTACCTTGTGGACGTGCTTGCCTTCTCCACTGTGGACATGAGTCTTGCAAATGCATCAGTCACTCTGCTGCTTGCATTGGAAGTTTCCAGTTTTGAGGTTGTCAATTCATACAACTCAGGATCCACACCTTGCAGTACAAAACAATAATCAGTGATGGTTGGAGGCAAGTACAGTCATAATTAGTCACAGATCAACTTGCTAGAGACTGTTTTCTGTAAACATCTGAATCATTTATAATTTCAAGATACATGCAAAGAACATGACTGTGTTTCTGAAGCATCACCCTCTCTCCCCATCCTTTTTTCAGCAGCTTTTTTTAGTTGTACTACAAAACACAAACACACCTTGGATGAAGTCTGGCATACAAGGTCTGTCTATGAGTAAACAACACCAATTCGATTTACTTTTTAGTGTTAACCTTTGTAAAGGTGTCAATTGTGTTAAAATGGATTGCCCGAATTACTTCAACTCAACTGCCTGTATTAAAAGAACACTGCATGTTAACAGGGACCAACCCCTCACCAAGGGATTACAAACAACACTGGTATGCATCAGAGTGCATTTAGTATTGCGATTTTCACTAGGGGCTGTTTTGAAATTTGAAGTGAGGAAAAGCAGCTTTTATGAAACACAGAAGTGGAATGGTATTTAAAAAAATTACACACTAATAAGCATAGTCCTACCAAAACTTTTAGTCTGTGCTCCCTTTTCATCTCTCAAGTATTTCTAAAGCATTAAGTATCTGGATGTTTCTGCCTTGAACTCCTAGTTCTAGGTATCTTAAGTCAGACACTGACTTTTGACATCACATATGTTGGGAATGGGTTTCAAATTTTATCAGCAGAGGTCATTCTGGAAACACTGCAAACAATGGAAATCTGCATCCAAAAAATACATGTGTATGAGTTAAATTCTACCTGTTCAGTATCAAGTATCACAACTGAGTAGGAAGCAGTTCTAGAATTTCCAGATATGATGTATTATTTCTTAAAAATCTCTAGGAATTGGAACTATCAAAATAAACCAAGAGGAAAGACTCTTACAACAAATTTTGTTGCTCAGAAGCCTTTTAAATTGGTGATATTCCCCTAGTTACAGTTTCAGATACGTTAAGCTTTTTGGGTTTCAATGAAGTGTGCATGTGCCATTCACAATTTTAAGTATTTTTCAGAAACTGCATACAACTTCTGTACACAAGCATGCTATTTTACAGACACCTGTGTCCTGAACAAGTGTCACACTTGTGCCTGTTGGTTTGGTCCACACAAAAGCATTTCATCCTGCTGCAGAACAAACATTGCAAATACTGGGACTTGATGGTTCCCTGTAGCCCGCTAACATAAAACCTGCATTTATTAACACGTGCTGATGATTGTAACCAGCTTACTTCCCAGGATCAGGATGCTTTTAGAAGAATTCCTGAAACACCCAAAGATTACTAAATAAAATAAATGCCTGTGTTTATTATCCTGCCTTTACCATCAGTACCTGCAGGACTGCATGTGCTAACAGATGATGTGAATCATCCTCAGGCCTGCTTTGCATGAGCTCTCCCCAAGCAGTGTCCTGACCATTTGTCCTTTGGGGACAAGTTCATTCTTCTTTTATTGTAAGGAAACTACGTTGACCAAAATGTAAAATCAAGAAAATTATCTGGTTAAGCTGCAGAAACTGGGGAGGAGATTTGTTCCATATTATATGAAGTGATTAGAAATTAATCAGCTGTCCTTTCAACACACATTTTTCAAAGTCTGGATTTCCAAAGTTAATTTGATCCAGAGTTCCATGCAAAATATCAAAATATGTACCATCCTGAGACCATTATACCAAGACTTTTAGTACTTTTTGTCAGATGTTTACAGAATTTGGAAATAGGAAAAAAGCCCAAATATTCCATAAAATATCCACTTTCAATCAGGGAGAGGAAGCCTTGAAGAAATACACTTTGACTTGCAGAAGCCTGAGAAATCCCATTAAGGTACAAATTGGAAAGCTAATTGAAACGAGGAACCCTTTGACATGCAACTCGGCAACAAACATTAAATGCAACCTTATAAGTTACATCATTTAGCTATTCCCATTTACAGTCCTGAATTCATTTTTGCTGTATTGAGATGTCACTGCTCAATTTACTGCTCTTTAGGCACCTCTTAACTCAGCTACATTTATGTTAAAC
>VXAU01002531.1:769628-829785 GCA_013399695.1 Formicarius rufipectus
ACAGTATTCACTTCATGGTGCTTCAAGGAGCTGATCCTACACTTTTCACTTTGCTTTGGTAATGAAACTGCTGGCAGTGAAATTATTTGCATGCAGATAGAATGTTAGCAGTGTGGAAGCTACACCTGATGAAGTAATGATCACTATCATCAGTAGCCTGTTAAATTTTGTCACATTTAAGATACATTAACATTAAAAGGAGTTTGTAGGGAAAAAAATAAAAGGTTGTATGACAACTTAGTAGCTTTCTGCCCAGAGCAAAACGAACTACTCAAACTGAAACAAAGTGGCGTCCTATCAACTCTCACTGACTAAGAAAAACACCCACTACATTTTGTGACAAAAGCCTTAGTCAGGACTGATGAGTGACGACAGAACTGCATGGAAAAAGTGGTATCAATGGCTGGCTAAGCTTTTGCCTTTAAGGATGACTTGATTCTCAGGTTTGTCAAGGAAAGGGCAAAGGATGTGACAAATTCTTCCTAAAAAGGGAAAAAAAGAATCTGACTCCAAATTGGTAAGAATATACTAAGTGTATTAGTCTGCTCTGTGGGATGAGGCCATCCTGCTGACTTCAACCACTTAGCAAAGGAGAGGATAAGTAAAGCAGACCCCACCTGTACAGGATGGTGGCAAGCCCTGGTCTATACAATAGCAAACAAAGTGAAAGGAGAAGGCAGAGGGAAAAGCAAATTTAACAGAAAGTCCTCTGTTTCTAGTGACCTGAGCCCCAAGAAAACTACACTGGGACACCTGAACACAGCATTGAAGTCTCAGACACTGGGAACATACCCTGCAAATGGGACTATAATGTTTTGCCTTTCAGAGATTATGTGGTTGCTGGACTGTTGGATTTACAACTATTACTTTAATAACATGCTTTAAGAAAAAGTTCCAAATCTAGGAGAACACTGAGAAATGGGGCAAACTGCTTTTACTCCTTGAGGCCTCCATCTTAAAATACAGGAGATGGTACAGAAATGAAAAAGCATATTCAACCATCAGAGTACTACTCTGAATGTCAAGGAAGTAAGAAAAAGGAAATTAAAATGCCTGCTGGTTTTACTGCATCATATTTCACTTTAATAAAAGTGAGAGATGTTTTCACACAGTAATTTTAGAATGTATTATGTAAGAGCTTTTATAATTCAAACGAGTAAAATGTAAATGTTTGTGTCTGTGCCAATAATTACCCATGGAAAATTAAACAAAGAAAAAAAAAAAAAGGAAGCATTTTGCTGTCTTAGTTATGGGAGAGAAATAAAAGGGCTTGTAATACAAATATAATGCCAATATTTAGATGGATCCCACAAATGAGCATCATAAACATTCCAAAAAAAGGTTTACATGGAAGTAATTCATACATTTCATTGTGTGTACTCACTGGCAAAATTACATCAGTTCTGAAAATTGCTCTTTTCAGACAACTCCTTTAAGCAACTGTCACAGCTGATAGAATAGCAAGTTCTGTAACACCTCTTACCTGCAAATCTTTCTCTTACTCTATCAACAAAGCTACACATACTCTTGGATCTTTCTCACATGTATAACTGGAGAGCAGTTCCTGATGGAGCCTTTGGCTGGTGGCCAGTAATATGGTAGTTTGCATCTGTCATTGTTAGAAGTCCTGATGGCCTCTTATGTAATTAAAAGTGTTTTTAAAGACTGTCACCCCATGGGGTTTAATTAAGGTTCAGTCCCTAACAGCCAGCAAGAGTAAGATACATATTTCTACTATAGCCTGATCCCTAGTTCAGTGGCTTACATGCAAGTGGATGTGCTGTAATGGGCACCTGCAGAGAAGAATCACTGGTCATTTTCTTCTAGAAATGTCTGGGTCACTGCAGATTTCAATTCTAATATAAAACCTAGCAAGCAAAACTAGGCAAGTAACTCTACCAAAGAAACTCAGTCCTAAGCACAGAGAAGAAGGTGCCTTAAAGGGAAAGCAAAGGAGCAGAAATATCTGGAAAATTTTTTTCAAGAAATCCAAGGAGAAGCAGGTAAGTAAACTCTAAAACAATGTTAACCAGAGAAGAGTATCAAACCAAGAGAAAGCAGTCATCATTAAGTCCAGACAGCAACCTCTTTAACAAACTGGAATATACTTTAATTGCACTGCTTGAGGCCTTGGCTGTGTGTAGCAGCTCACTGGAGCTGTATGAAAAAAGAAGAGAAGGACACCTGTCTTGGGTCTCACAATCAAAAGGTGCCTATTTCGGGAGCCACTCCTTCTTACACCTGATGTGCCTTGACAGAGCCTTTTACTTCAGCCCTGCCAAGTCTTTGAGACATGCTTAGATCAAGCAACAGTAATCAGGGGATTATTTCATATTCTGTTTACTGCCTTACAGTTATGAGCACAGAGGAACAGAGAAATAAACCCCTCAATTGTCAAGGTAAACAACAGATCAAAGGAGAATTTATACGCTACCTTCAAATATAAAACAGAATGAGTCTACAAAAAATCATCTTTATACAACAAACTAATGTGATGACAAACCAGTAAGTAACTTGAGAGGAGAATTCTTAATTTCAAAAACCTTGTCCTTACAGCTTAAATTACTCAGATAGAAATTTGACCACTATTTCCACAGCCCAACCAATTCAGTGAGACCCTTTGCAGGGAATGAGGGAAAAACGCACAGAGTTTATATCATAACTAGGAAAAAGCACCACAGCTCACTTACTGCTTTTTGTCTTGTTCTTTTAACTTCTAATGTTCTCAATTTTTAATCTCTGCATGCCTACAAAAAAATTTAGGAGGCATTTCTGTGTTTCTACAAATGTTCTTTCCACTCCTACTTTTGCATCATCACAGTCTTTCTTCCAAAGTTTTATTCCCTCGGCCAAAAGTCATACACATACATGCACAGACAGTGATCTGTATACAAGTCCCATAAATGCCAGGCTTTGAAGAGAGGAAAACTCTCCTCTTTTCCTTAAGCAAAGAACAGGAATCTATTAACTAGAGCCTCTCCTTCCAAAGAGAAAGCCAATATTCTGAAGTTTCTGACCATAAGAATGATTAACCAAGTATACTTAAAAGATACATAAACCGTTGCACCTAAATTAGAATAAAAAGTTTCTGGGTCCACTAAAATTGCCTGTATCTCCACTGAATATTTAACAATGTTTATAGCACCTGCCCTAATGAAATGTTTACCAAAATTTGGGCACATCATCTTATTATGACAATTCTGGAACATTCCTAAAAGGCAGCCTGCACCATATGAAGTGAAGATGGATTTTCTCCAAAGCAAACAGAAGCCACCAAACACTGACACAAGATAAGACCAGGAAAGAAACGAGTTCTCTGAGGTGCAGAATTGATCATGGAGGATTTTTCACCCCCAGAAACTTTCTGACTGTCACTTAACTGTGGCCTCTTGATGTTCTTACTGGTTACAGCTCTATCCCATCTCTTCCCTTAAAGTTTATTTTAGTATTCAACATTTTGGGAAAAAGTAACCTAAGGCCAACAGTGCAGACATCACAGAAGCTTCTCAGATGTATTCCTGGACCACAACTATTGAATGAAAATGGCCTTGTCAGAACCAGCTATGGGACAACATCATCAAACTGTGACAAGTAATAGGAAATTCTGCAGCAGGAATTTGTAACTAGACGAGAAGAGAGATTTTGATAAGAAGAGGTTCTTATTTTCAGCACTAGAACTGCCACGCAACTGAGAAAATGGCACTTGTCAGAGATGCTGCTACTTCAGGCTCTTGCAGCTCTCTGCACCGTTCAGTGTAAGGTTTATGTTTTTCCCTCTGTAAAAAAGGGTACTTTGAATGCTGCAAAAAGACAGTGAAATCTTCCTACTTTGTTCATACATAGAAATCAAGCCATTGATTTCTTCAATTCAGACTGGTTGCAGTGATCATTTTTGTTACCTTTTCTTATACCCAGTTCAACTGCTCAGTTCCACTGTATGCGAAAAACAGCATAGGAAGCATCAAATGTGTATTGCTGTATAAAACAACACCAGCTTTGAGCCCACTGACATATTGCTATTCAACAATGAGAAATTCTCCTTCCATGAAGGCAAATCACACTTGGAGCTCTGCACTACGGCAGAGCAAGGAGTGCAAGAAAATCACTACACTCACAAGTACCTGCAAGAATAATCCCTTCTGGAATGCCTTCAATCAGAAGTCACAGGCATAGCACGTAATTACAGATTAAACAAGACCTGCACTAAGAAGGGACACAGCTGAACCTCTGAGTTATGTGCCAAACATCATGGTAGAGGCTCTGAAAATGAAAGATCTCTGCATATCCCATTAGCTTGTTGACAACCACACACACAGCAATGTGTATGGCACTGAAAGTGGTCTAATATCATTACAACCAAACAACAATGACAACACAGAATTCAGGAAATCCAAAATCTCCTAAACTCCTCTGGATTCATTTAGTATCAGACTCTGAAGAGGAGAAGCCAGCAAAGCAAATCTGTTCAAGAGACAATAATTCAAAATCTGGCACCAAGGGCCAACAGAATTCATACAATCAAGAAGTCAGGCACATTTGCTAGTAATGACCCAGAATCTGTTTCCAGGCAGCTGGGCGGCTTTTCGTGTTACTCTGAAGAAGTAAGAAAGGGTAAAAGGAAGCGAGTATGAGGAGTACACATGGAAATAGGATAATTAAGAAAAAGAAGGACCTCCAACAATAAGCTCTAGCAAAAGGAAATATGAAGAACCTTAGCCAGAGGTAAAGATGAGTGTAATGTTGCATATAAAATTTGTGTAACTGCCCACTGCTGTGTAACAGTCCCATCAGGACTCTGAAACACTGGCCACAGTCTTATCACAGGGACTCCCTTCCAGTCACACATGAAAAGTAGATCCAAGAGCACAACTTCGATTTGACACAAGCACCTGCCTTTTACATACAGGTGCCTTTGACCACACAATCTGGATATTTTGAATATAAAGGAAGATACAAGACATCCCATTGTTTCCCTCATTCTTTCTTTTCCTCTCCTCACCCTTGTCTGTTTTTTACCTGGAACTGATCAGATGCACATGTGTTCATCTCTGGTGATACAGGAGGTGTCTGTCCTATTGAAGCTATTTTTTCTGCTGCAGATATTGGTTTCAAAGGTTCCTTGGTAGGTTCTAACATTCCCTAAATAAATAAATAAATATCTAAATTAAAACAAAAATAAATCACATGCATGCACAGTCACACCTATTTATATGTATTGCAAGAACTGCAGATGCAGAAAACTAGAACACATTACTAGGTAGTACTACCCTCAGCTAAGGGGTTGGGGGTAACCATGTATGTTTGGGACACTGAGAGGGCAGGAGTAAGTGGAGCAGGAGAGTGAATCATCCTGGGTCCTTAGGCCTAAGAAACATTTTAGAGCCAGGAACAGAAACCTAAGTGTTCAGCTGGAGCTTGCTTTCAACTTTCAATAATGTAATCTAAGCTGGACAAAACAGTTACTTGATAAGGTGATGTATTCTTCTCTCAGTTGTGTGTAGACTATTCCAGAAATATCAAATGACCCTTCACAAAGGTACAAGCACATTCAATTCCATTTCAACAATAAAGTAATTCAGAAAAACAAGTCAAGTTATCAGTTGGCAGAATGATACCAAGAACAATAATTACTGACATAGACATAAATGTATTAAGAAGCATTAATAATTAAACATACATTTGTAATTTTAAACAAACATTTTAAAGACAGACATTTAAAGATAGTATTAGGAAAAATATCTGAAATCTCTGATGTTCCTGAAGAAAACTGAGGGTGAGGCATTTCACAGAAGGCCCAAAATTTGCATTTGAGACAGGCAAACCACCCCAGAACAGTGAGAAATCCCCAAATAAAACCATGGGATTTGCAACTAGGGCATTTTAAAAAAGTTTCAGGAAGTCAGCTGCCAAGATCAGCTGTCCTACAAATGCTTCTACATCATGTTAGGGGAACTTTGAGTCTACCCAGTAGTTGAATCAATTCATTTGGACAGTGGAGAAACACAAGAAGCAGCGTGGCAAGAGCAAACCATTTTACCCCTACCATCACTGCTACCCAGCTTAGTGTGTGCAAAAGTACATAAAGTTCAGGGGATAATTAATCAGCAAACAAAAATCTGTTGCAAAAAATAACTGCATGTGTTGCAAACACAGCTTTGCTCACAAATAGGAAGAAAACAGCATTTGCTATGAAATGTTTTAACTGTCTGCATCAGAATACCATGTTTACATCCAAAGAAGTACACCAGCTGACCTCCATCCATCAGAAAACAACTCTAGAAACTGACTGCAGAAGTTATCCTATGAAATTAAATTAACATGTTCCACAGAAAACTTTTCTCCTATTCCACTTCTGAATAATCACATAAAAGCATCCATGTGTTTGTATATGTGTATACATACATAGACAGGTTTCAAGGAAAAAAGAAGAACATTTATTCTGCTCAGGCCAGCAAAAAACCACCCAAATCTTACATTTGTGCTGGTTTTACCATCTCCTTTTTTCACTTAAAATCAAGTATCTGCTTGCACACATAACGAAAATTACATATTTGATGATGCTTTTCTAGCATTTCTACTGATGCCTAAGCCATTCCTGTACTTACAAAACCATCTTTCAGCACGCTTTGGTGCTTAAAGCCATTTAATGCATTTCATTATATAACGTTGTTGAAACTATAACAGAATAATAGCACTAAAAAAAGCTTACCAGTCCTGCTGCATACATGGGTACTATAACAGGCTGTTTCTTGTTGCCTGTAAAGAGCTGATAAAAAAAAAAAATCAACAACATTTACTGAAGAGTTTCTGTGTCATGTATGAAAATGTTTTTCAAAGTTACATAACTTGCATAAGATTAGAAACAGAGAATAAATATTATGTTAATTACAACACAATGGTTAAAAACTAATACAACTTCTATTATTAATAGAGCTTATAAAAAGTTGTCAGACGGTCGGCCAGGAAAAGCCATGTTCAGGGTAGCCATGCAATTAGGAGACAAGCGTTCACACAAAACAACTTCCACCCGATCCTACATTTAAAGCAGCTTTGTTATCTAGGAAGCCAGTTTTACTGACGGACTCACAATATTTCTTGTGTCGATTCCCAAGGAGCACAAAAGCTTTTTGTTGCTGTGGGAGCCACCCCACTGGTATCTCAGTCCATATGCATCATGGATATCCTGCAGCTCCGTCCACACGTCCATCAGTTCCCTGCAAGACCCATCATAAATCAAGTTATCAACTGGAAAAACAGCCTGGCAGCCTTGAATATTTATTCTAGTTTTTAATGTAAGTGACTTATTATACATGCCAATTAAACTTATGCCCAAACCCAGGGGAACTGAGACTACACAGTGTTCTCAGAATAATTATAGTTTAGACTTCTTACTGGAAAATGGTGTCCACAGCTGACACGACAAAGCCTACTTAGACTTCATCATCACATAAATAAATACAGTAATTTATAATAAGACATATTCTGATCAACTCAGAAGCAAAGAAGATGATATGCTGCTAAATTGCTAAGTGATATAATCCTGGCATATGCAGTCACTAAAAACAAGCACTCTGCTAGATAGCTGATTTTCACTTGATAGCTTCTCAAACACTTGAAGCAAACAACTGATTCTGAGTTACTGCCATAAGGGTTTTAAGTTCATTTTAAGTTTGTTGCTTTGTGGCTTCTTACCCAGTATTTGCTAAGGTCTCCTCAGTTGTCACCTGCTTTTCACCTGCTTCCAACAAATGATTCAAGGAACTTATGTCTTCTTCAACTTCAAGAACAGGCATGGAAGGAAAACAGACTTCAAATATTCGTTCCAGACGACTTAGCAATGTTGTCTATATCAAAGAGAAGATATTTGTCAAGTTACATTAACTGATGGAGAGATAAGAAGTCCAAAATTAGAACATAAAGTTAGGATGAAAAACATGTTTATCTAATACAAGGTTTCACTTACCACAAAATATTAACTGTCAGAGGACTACAAGGCTTTTCTAAGCACAAAATACAGGCTTTTAGCTACTAAGAACCAGTAAAGATCTTGCCCTCAGCAAAGTGAGTTCATACAGAAGAGTACAGATCTGGTCTTACCAGAGTCATTCTACTATAAATTAACAGGAAATGTGCACAACTAGAATTACACTACATTAGGATAAGGTCTCAGAAATATAAACAGCACATACTGGTACTAATGGTTTCCAGGCATTTTAATTCCATAGCACGTACTGGGCCTTGGCAGATAGATTTATTATGAAAAACAACAAACAAATCAATCTCCAACTCCCCAAAAAAATCCACAAAAAACCAACCAACCAACCAACAAAAAATCCCCACTCCTCCCTTTTTTTGACAAGCATACTATGTTTTCTTCTTTTAAAGATCTTCCCTTACATTTTTTGTCTCTGCTCCCTACTGTATTTCCATATAGACAGATTTTCAGCTTCTTAATGCTCTAGGAACTGTTTCAGACACAAGTACCACTGACAGGGAATATATATTTTTTTCCCAGTTCAACTCCTTAAAAACAGGTAACCATCAACCCCTTAATATTTTCTAAAATACCAATTGCAAGGTATACACACAAAAATGGAATTAAAGCCTTTTTCAATGTACACATTTTTTACCAGAGACATCTGAATCTCTTTTCTTGCTAAAGAAAGGAGGCACAAGCCTGGCAATAAGAGCAGCATTTCTATCTTTCCAGCTTAGACTTCCTCAACCACTTTTCCCAGTGCTCTGCTGCAACACACACAGGGCAGCATCCAGCAGCTCCAACAACTGCTTTTCTGCTGGGGAAATGGAAAAGAAACAGAGTAGGCGGAAATCCCAGGAGCATCCCACAGTGTGTGCTGGTATAGCTATGCCAGCAGAGCCCTCCTGTGGAGATGCAGCGTATTCCAGCAACAATGCTGAATTTACACACACAAACCTCCAAATGAGGTTTTTGTTACAACTGAAACAATTTGATGTTCAGAGAAGCAAGGCTCTAGGAGAAAGTCACCTATTTTAATTTGACCAATCCATACAGTGGAGACAAATCTGCATGCACCAAAATATCAATTTCACAGTTCCAAATGTTATCTACAGCATTCTTCATCTGAGTTCTTAGCTGAAGATTCGCCCTGTCTCAATTAAGCAACTCACTGACCATGTACATCAGCAAATATAACAGAGGTAAACAGCACATTATCAGACTATCTGGATTCTGTAATGGAGTCTGGATGATGAGTCAGGAATCGGGAACTGAGTCTGTCCAGACTGTTCTCTCTATTCAGCCACTAAGTGCAAAAAGCAGGAAAATGAATTGGCTTAGAACATCAGTTCTTCAGTTTTACTACCTGTGAAAGAAATGCCTGACAGGGACAGCCACCAGGTACAGTCATTTGCAAAGCATCATGTCAAAATGCACAGAGGATCAGAGCACACCTCTTCTTCATTACCTCAATTGTATATTCTGACCATAGTGAGCCATGCCCTACAGTATACAATGTTCCTTTTAATCACCTCTTAATGCCAATCATTCTGGCATACAGTAAATTAAAATATTTGTAGGCTGTTTTGTGTTTGTTGACCAGAACTAAGACACTAATCTACATTTTATGAAAGTAAAACTAAACAGTATTCCAGACTCTAGCCTAATACTTCAGCACACAAAAGCATACTTGAGTTTTAAAACTTAACTTTGGCTACAATACATCACTTGTCCTTATCTTACATCAACAGGTGATGCTTACTTCATTTCTGCAATACAGCAAGAGTATTTCCTCAGGGAAAAGAAAGACAGATGAAAGGCACAGGATCATGGAAACAGCAAGGCATCACATTTCTTGAAAAGGATCAACATTCGAGAACATGCTAGTGACCAAAAATATGCTCACTTAGATAATGAAAGAACTAACAAAGTCTCTAAGAACCAAGCAGAACCTCAGTCAGCATTTGCTCCAAATTTGAGCTTAAGAATTGTGCTAAAATTTCAGGAACAGTTTAACTATAACATTCTTTACACTTCCTGTCATCTTTTCTAAATTTCCAGACATACTTAGCCCTTATTTCCATAAGACAAAGAACTGTTTCCATAGCAAACCACAGTAATTAATTCTGTGTGTGCAAATGGGCACAGGGATGAGTGCACAAACACACAACTCTGGGCATTTCCAAAGCCATTAATGGAAGCAGACAAACTTTTTCTTTTAATTGGTAATTAAATCCTGTGGTCACAGCTTTCAGGTATGAAGGGCATTCCCAAGGTTTTAAAGTTAGTGTTAAATGTCCATCTCCTACAAACCTCAATCTATTGTTTGCATAAATCAGACTGTAAGAAAATATTCCTGTGTATGACAGAAGTAATGCAATATCTGTCTTCCTGGGGGAAAAAAAAAGGGGGGGGGGGGCAGAAAAGAAAACAAAAACACTTATCTACTTTCCATGTCACTAAAAGCACTTGATACCCAAGTATTCTCCATGGCCACTTGAGAAGAATAATTCTTAAAGGTAGTTACTGAAGATGTGAACAAAAGCTAGAGCTGTCATTAAACATTAACTGTGATTCTTCAAATAGTGACAAATTCAAAGCCCCACAGTTTCTGTGACTGCACAGTAGGTTTTTGGTATACACTTTAAATATGTGGTAATCACCACCAGTACCAATCAAAATAACATAGGAGTAATAGGCTTTCAAATAAGAATAATGACAGGATTAGAATTTATCTCCTTGGTGATTATACAGGGGGCAAGATCCACCCTTGGGAGCTGAAAGCTGAAAGCCCCTGGCTTATAGAATTTGTTTTATTCCTCTTCTCCACCACAAGACTGTGGAATCAATGAACCTCTTCAACACATCAAATCTGCAGTGATCACCCAGCACACGAAACCCTTCCCAGCTGCCCCCATCTGACAGGTCACTGCTTTTTTTCCAGAGCTGCGAAGAGAGGAGATATTACAAGTTGCCATAAAGACAACACACTTGAGCCCCACTACAGAAACAGCTGATACAAACTGCAGTCTTTGCCACATGACTGTAATGCTCCTCTGGGTGAAGCCTCAAGAAACTCTGTGTAAAAGAGGGGAAAACCCCCAGTCTTGCTTCTCTCACTAGTTCCAATCACACATGAGCTGCAGAGCAGACACGTGACCTCATGCAGTGAACTCTTTGGGATGGAAGACGAAGAGTGGAGTGGTACTTTGTTCTTCCTCCCTCCCCTCTTTCCACTGTGGGGCACAGCCCCATTTCTCAACACAATCCCTTGTTTTCCCTTAGGAAATCCCATACAGTCCACAGCATCTCTGTGCTGGCAGCCTTCAGAGGTGCTTTAAGAAGAGGAGAGCCAAAAGCAGAGCATGCCCTCAGCCCTCCTTATCCTTCTGCCAGGGAAAGAGGCCAGAGAGGAAGCAACACAAGCTCTGGGTTGTTTCCATCTATCAAACACAAAATTGGAAGACCTAAGAAATGAAACCAGCATAATAGTTAAATCACTGAGCATATTTCGATAATCAAGCTTATATGAAATACAGTAAAAGAAAAACATAAGGAGACAGAAATGAGCATAGAAAGGATCCAAGATGCTAAATGCATAGTTTAAGAAAAGGAATAAGGTCCATATGGACATGATTGGTTTCTAGTTAGGACTCAGGAAGGCACTCAAAAAATAACAGAAAAAAAGCTCAGAAGCCAAAAGCCAAGAAAAGAAACTGATTAACTAGAGAGATTTTATTTATTTTAAATCATGAACTCAGTGCTCTGCAGAGTGCCTAGCACACATATTTATGACCATTTTAACAAAATAACATAGTGGTTAAATGAGAAATTCCCTTTTGCTGGGTTTTCTAACAACCAAACCCTATTTTCCAGCATAGTTGCCTGTGAGGAGCTAGGTTGCCATATACTTCTGCACCTTCATCATACGTGTGTGGGGGGGGTGAGAGTTGGGTGTGTTTGGGTAGTTTGTTTTTACTGGGTGTTTTACTTGTTTGTTTTAAATGAGTTTGGGGATTTTTTATTTTTTAAGAGCTAGACTACATGACCATACAGATAACACAAGGGACCTGAAAAATTTATTTCAGTGCATGCAACTCACCATGGGGAACACACCAGTTTCAGCAGGTCTCAGCATTTTCTGGACACAAGCATTAAACAAAGCCAAATAGTTAACTAAATGTACATAAGCAAAGAAACAAACCACTAAGTTCTTATTTACATGGGGACAGTTCTTTCTTTGAAATGGTTTATGAACTGCTGAAACTATGAATCTGTTTCCCTTTCACACAGCAACTATTTGTTTCTTTGTCTGATGTGCAGGCTCTGCCTAGCAAAGGGACCACCCCCTCAAAAGCAATGGGAGAACAGCTGCAGGCAGAAAAACTCCTAAGTGAAAAAGACAAGTAAAGCTCACAGAGAACACCAGTTTAACTTCTCATGACTCAAATGTGATGGCTTTTCTCCACCCCCACTTGAAAAGCCGGTAAATGTAAGGTTGTGCCATCAGTTTTTTAGATGTAAAAAATTGAACTGTCGCATTTTTCTTACCAAAGGCAATTTATAATGAAAATACTTGTCCTACACTGAGATTTGCAACCCAAGAAGAGGATGCCACAAGAGCCAAAAAAACCCTCATCAACATGAAATGAAAGATTCAGATTTTTCTACACTAATTAAAAGAAGGCAATTAAAGAAGGCCATGTTTGTCCTAAATATCCCAAACTCATTTTTAAAGAGTAACTATACAGGATCTGAGCTCAGCTGCAAAGCAAATCTGAAAATTTAGTGGCTTGAGAAAAAAAGAACAAAATTCCTCTGCTCTTTTTACTGATTGAGATGAGAGAGTTATAAAACAGGGAACTTCAGGGTAGAAATGTGAAGCTGCTGTCTCTTTTCTTGCTAGAAGCCTTGACCATTTATTCTCCCTCAGTTGAAGAATTCATAAAATCTTGCACCTTCCATGCAGGCAAAGTGAAATTTAATAGTTATTTACCATGACTACATAAAACTCACTGACCCTTTCAGTTTGCCATGTTTTTATAATCCACTGATGTTGTACTAACTTTTCAGTCAGAGAGGAAGTACAACAGACCACACTTACATCTACAAAATGGGGAATAATTTTGTCCTGTGATATACAAATAGTAATGCTAAAACAAACCCCTCTCAAACTGTTTTCTTTTGTAAGATTCCCCTTAGCCAGTCTGTTCTGAAACACAACAAATTATGGGCTATTTTTAATAGTCTGATTTTTACTGCCATTCAGCTGCACATACTTAAGAACTGTGCTATGGACTTAAAAACTCCAAAGCTTCCCAGAAAGATATATTTACACTGCAAATTGTTACCCAACTGCCTGAACATAATTTAGCCAATAGTATTTTAATTTACCTAAGTGAACTGGGAGGCTGAAGTCTTTATGGTTATAACTACTTTTATGCAAAAGGATGATCACTGCTGAAGACAAAGTACACTCCAGGTGACAGTGATCCAGGGTTTTCTTTGTCTTCATGCATATTCGTGGCTCAGTAACTGTGCAACACCCACATTGATTAATCTGAAGAGGCAGAGCCTGCGAGCACAGGCTCTCTACTACATGCAGAATCTTAAAACCCATTTGTAGGACAGGTAGTATTTTCCTTCATTCCTTTCCAGGATTCTTTAACTCTTGGCTAAAGCAGGTAAGACTTTTGGTCTCTCGGCCAAGCTATTATGTAGCTCCTCTTCGTCTGGAGATGCCTGTGCTCCTTGAACACAGCCAGGTACAGCCATATTACCCACCCACACGATTACCATGGATTATAACTGCTCCTGTGCTTCACTGCTCAAGTCTTATAAATATATTTAATGCAGCAGAGTAACTCCCTCAGCTGACTAATGTTCAACACCATCTCACAGAAACAATGGTGCTACAAGCCTTACACTCCTTATAAATGAAACAGTACTGTGCAATGCGATCACATAAACAGGACTAATGCATATGGTCCAGTGCAGGTTTGCTCAAGACTTGTTAAATTCACCCCCAGCTACATCCTGAATCTGTTGATGAACACAAAGGCACATCTCCAATGCAAACTGCAGCTACACTGAACCCAAGTATGACACATTTTCAGCTGAAGACAGACATTAAATGGATTAAGGTGTTTGGTAGTACTAATATGGGTTCAAACAATGGTCTGTGTATGTGTCCATTAGCCTTTGACAGCAGAACCTTTTCTAAGGGGTCACACATTCTTTCAGCAGGTTTAACTGAAAACATCATGCCCTTCCTTCCCCCCGCCCCATGCAGCACTACTCAATAGACGAGGTCAGCACTTTACAAATCCTGCACTACAGATGGTGCTCAGGATTCAGAACCTGAGACCAAAGGCCATGAAGAAAAGGCATCATGATCTTTGTGCCACTGCAGGTCACTATATAAGGTCATTTTTGTGACCTCCCTTAATTTCATCTTTGATATTTTCTAATTAAAAAATGGATTAAATATTTGAATTGAAGCAAAGTCTGGTTTTTAATTAAAGATTATACCAAACTCATAATCTTTAAAACAGTTTGCCCAACACATACCAACACTCAATATCACATTCAGAAAGCACAAAATTTTGCTGCCACCTCCACATCCAGAATATAAAAACTAAGAAAACAGGAAAAAAAATACATAGAGCCCTTTGGAAAGGAAACTTGAGCTACTGATAAAAAAAACCCCTTTTGCTTTCATGCTGCTTTCTGGATGGATGAAAATTTCTATATATGTAATTTCTATGTTTAAAGAGCAATGCTAAGCATACTTTTCAATGTTCTGCTTTTGTAAAGAATCCCACTGGGATTATTCTGTTTGCACACTACTCAAAACAATTTCACTGTCACATTACAGTGTCTCTCCCAGGCTCATCATCACCGATCAGATGTATACAGTACCTTGTAAATGATCCCAGTTCACCTTTAGCCTAAGCTGAGATCTCAAGTTCCACATCTATCTCAAATGTCTACCACACACAGTACTTCTCCCTTGGACACAGCCTGCTCCCCTTGGGTTGCTACAGCAAGTGCTTGTTAGATCTGCCAGCAATACACTGATCTCCCCCTCCTCCCCACCCTTCTTTAGGCAGGGTAATAAAAAACTTTGTTAGCTTACCTCTCTTGAGATTTATTTTGCATACAAGTGTTCCTGCTTTTGCATCAAATGGCTGCAGAACTCAACTTTAATTCATGACAAACAGAAGACAGAGAGATACTTTAAAATGCTGTGTTTTGTCGTTTGACCTCAATGACATCCTCTTAAATGAAAGCAAGGAAGCTGATCAAAATCTGAGTTTAATTTTACTAGGATTCTGCACTCAAAGTACTGGGACTGTCGGCTGGCTCATGTTCACTCATTAGATCAAATCAGTGTTTCTAACTAGAACTTAGTACTGTGGCTCAATGGATTAAAAACAGAATTACTATTTCGTCATAAAACAAGTATTTTTTTAAATATAAAAGGGGTTTAATAGAGCCTTCCAAAACTTAATGCACTTACAGAATACAAAGTACATTTTGAAAATAAGTAGCTACTGCTTTAAGAGTTAACTGGAAAAAAAAATCAAAAACAACCTAAAAAGTAGCAACTGACACATACTGCAAAACTAAGGAAACTGTTGCAACAGAGAAAACATGTCCATCTCAATTTCCTCTCCACCTTCTTTGTGTAAAACATTGTCCCAGTTCTACTTCCTCACTGGCAGGGGAGGCAGAACATCACTTTACATGCAGTCACAACTGACTGGATAAGGATAAAGGAATGAATTCCTTTAAGCAATTCCTTTAAGCATTGCTTTAAGCATAAAGGAATGAAAAAAAACTTTAAGTCTTAAAATTTACTTTACAATCTAATCACACTACCATATGACTTCATCCAGATCCTAAGCAAAGAACTTCCATTTTAACTTTACTTTTATCCTTTGCTAAGGCAGACTTGGGGAGGGGGAAGAAATAATTACAGAACCTCTGAAGATTCTGTTTCTATAAACATCTACATTCAAAATTGTTTTCTACTAAAACTCCATTATAAAATTTCAGAAAGTTTTAAGAGAAAATAAATATTTGAAACTTTCAGACTATCCCTTAATAGCACAATTAACTAGCAAAAAAAAAAAAGGGATAATATCCTAGAATCACCTCCTCACCCCATTCCTTTGTCAGATTCTGGACAGTCTTTCAAGTGGCAAGAGACACAATTGAGATTTATTGCTCTGATGACCTTAGTACTCCCCAATTTTATGGGTGAATGACTAATAGAATAGGTAACAATACATTTGTGCTTCCAAATTAAGAAATGGACCAAACATTCAGGTGATGATAAGCAGGGTTTTGCACAGGCACCAAAGTCTATCAGCAGGTTCATTTGGGGCCTTTGTTTTTTTTTTGGCTTGTGAAATCACTCTTGAGATGTGGTGTGTGAGTCATTGCATGGAACAGCAAGCAGGAAGTGTAAGGACCTGAGGGTCACTGCTTTTAACATGACAAGAAACCAGTGCTAAGTCCCAAAAGCTTCACTCCATTTGCTGATGCTGGCAAAGCTCCAGCTGGCACAACCTTCTTCTGAAAAGTCAATTCACCTGTCACTGGCAGGGAACGGGAAGAGGCAGGGCTGTCACTGAGCAAGGTCCTGGAAGAAAGGATTTACCTCATTTCCTGTTACTGCCAGAGAAGATCCAAACCTTTCAGACACACATCACCACTAACACCCTTTATTGCTGGTGCTGCTGCACACTTCAAAAAATACAGTGTACTCTGAGCTCCTCATTCTGGATGACATGAATAAAAAAAAGCATTGTAGAGAATTCTAAACTCAAACTGTTGTTCTGAATTTTGTAAAAGTAGTATTAAATACTTGGCAACAAAAAGTATGTATGAACAGGCATAGATCTCAAAAATGACTGGTAAAAAGGTTTAGGAAGTAATTTATTAGGAATTAATAAATAGCAACTAAGGTAGAAAACAGAGGAGGTGTGTAAGAAATAAACCTATTTACTTCACCCTCCATGGAACTCCAAATTAGAAATAACAGCAGCTTTAACAAATCACCAGTTCTGTATTTGTGATGTTGCTATAACGTGCAGCTTCCCACAATTAATGTATAACAGAAACTAATTTTTAAAGAACTTTTTAATGGTTAACTTCCCAGGAGCTGAAATCCCAGGGCCAGAACTCCACAGGTTGTGTTTTATCATGCTCTCTGCTCTAAACAAATCAGTACAGCTATTTACAAATCAAATAATCATTTTTAATCAGATTTTGAAAACATGATATAGAGAATGGTGATGAAAAATTTTGAGAACCAGTAACCCCAGCTTTCAGTCACACCACTGTTTTATGGAAAGGCAACAGCGTGCCTCCCCAAAGGTAGTTAACAACAGAGCAAAGGAAATACTATCACAGGCTCTGAGATGTTCATGCTGGCTTATTCCTTTGATCAATTTATGTAAAGGATTACATGCAATCATCAAAACAAATGCATACAAGTTTCAGCACCCCCTGCTTGTTTTTCTGCATGAGGTAACAGTACAAGAACGGCAAGATCCAAACACAGCATACTATTTCATACCAGCCTGTCCCACACGCCACATTAAATCTCTACTGAAAGACAAACAAGGACTATTCAAATATTTGTTGTATGCAGAAGCAGGAACCAGGAAGAGCTGTATGCACAAGAGCAGTATAAGACTCAGCAAAATCAAGAACACTCTTACCTGAGCTGAAGGTGTTTGCTCTTGAGATTGCTTACTGATAGTTCCTTGAGAAGATGCTAAAGCAAAACCATCAGTCTTGTGTAATACTGGGCCATCACTCCTGGCAGATGCTTCTGTCCTATGTGACTGCCATGTCTCTTTTCTGTGATGAGATTCACCAGCTTGTTCATCTCCAAAGGCAGCCCAAGAACAGCTGTCATTTTGTTCATCTTCAAAAGCATTCCAGTCTGTAGCCTGGTTACAACCTGCTGAACTGAAGTCAGCAAAGTCGTCAGAGTCCTGGAAAGCAACACTCTCATCTTGAGGTTTTGGCACTGAATCAAAGTCTCCAAATTCACTATCCTCACCATTTTCTACCTCAGTAGTACGCTGGAAGTCTAAGCCAGAAGTTTTTCTGGTAGTATCACATTCTAAAGTATCAGCAGCCTGCTCCAAACTTGCTGGTTGCTGAGAAACAGTACTTGTGTCCCTGAATTCACCAAATTCATCATTAGGTTTGCTAATATGTGCAGGCTGTTCAGAAGTTCTTTCCAAATCTAGATCATTTATTGGTTCTTGAGCATTCCTGAAGGTGGGAGAAGCGCTGCTGACTGAGCCAAAATCACCAAAAACATCTTCATCTGTGTCACTGCAAGCCACAACTTCAGTAGTACTTCTACCATTCTTAAGATCTTCAGAATCACTCAATTTTTCTCCAGTAGGATCACAGCTTAGGCCCTGGATCTTGTCAACCCTGATGTCTGCTGCTTTCAAAGAACCATCAGGCCTATGAAGATCTTGGCCATTCTCCACAGGATGTTGCCTTCTCCTCCCGCTGTGCTCTCCATTTTCAGTAGTGCAAACTGAACTTCCAGTTGTTTGAGATGTACTCGAAATTGCAAATTCATTATCTTCCAGTGCTGAGGGGCCCTCTTCACAACTAATTTCTGAACTGCAAACCTCTTCTTCAATAGGAGTTACTCTGTTTATTCTGTTGTTCTCCTGAATGCTCAATGAGTCTCTTTCATTAAGAACACTGCATATTGTAGGCTCCGTTCCCTCCAAATGAACTGGGGTTTTGTTTGAGAATGTAGCAAAATCCGCAAAGTCTTCACCTGAGCTAGGCATTGAGTTCAAATTTTGCTCAGTACTACGGGTGCTAACAGTTTTCAGTCCCTTTGAGTCACCAATACTGTCTAGATCTTCTGTTCCCTGAGGATTTACAGGGTCTGATGCTGCAAATCCATTTGTTAGAATCTCTAGACATGGAAGTTTCACACCATTACAAGCATCTACTTGCTCATCCTGGCTCTCAACTGTTACACGAGTTCTAACCGGACGAGAAGAAAAACCCTCTGATTTTCCAGTGTTGTCTCTTTGCTCCCCTCTTCTATTTACATCTTCTAAAGCAGTACCTGAAGTTCTAAACTTAGATTTTTCTTTGATAGTACTGGTAGCTGACATATCAGAAAGTTCCCTAGTACGAGAAGGAAGTTCTGCAATGCAGTCTTTATCTTTACCATTTTTAACAGATGTGAAAGTTGCAATGCTAGCTACATTGTCAGAATACTCATGAAGCGGGATGAAATGATTTGTGGGTATAAACTCTTCCTTTGGATGACTGTAGTCTGGGGTATCAAAATCAGCAAACGCCACACCAGCAGTGCTTACACCAGAAAACCCTCCAAATTCATCTTCATCATCGTCATCAGCTCCATTGTCTAATGGTGGAGGGGATGAGGAGTACATTCGAATAATATCAGGTTCCATTGTCTAGTCCTGCTTCAACATCAATGTATTTCTGCAACAGGGAAAAACAGAAGTATATCAGAATGTGGCTAGATTTTTTATTCTCATATACTTTATTTTTACAGTTTCGTGCCTTATTTTACAAGTCTAAGTATAGGTCAATGTCTGTATTACATACCTGAAAGAAACCCTCCCTCTCCTTCTAAACCTATTTGTTTTAGAAGTCACAAGGATTGGGGAAGTCTCATGTAAGCTACTACATGATCAAATTTTCAGCAGACAGTGCTGAAATGACTGTCTTGAGCTGTTGTGCAACACACTGACACAACTAAACTCACTTTTAACTCATCAGTTCTCTATCTCCTGTCACCAGCAATTCATAAAACACCCAGTGACTGTGGTCCATCTTTTGCCACACTCAGCAGTGTGACAGAAATTAAGCCACTTGATGGGCTATGCCACAACAGCCACATACACAAAGGACCTTCATCAGCATCAAAGACTTTGAAAGGTGTTTCCATAAACTCTGAAACTGTGAAGGAGTGGAAAAAGGAACTCCTGTTAGAATCACTTGCTGTGATCTGCTGTTTAAGTTTCTTTCTACCACTCCATGGAATTCTGCTTGGTTTTCCTGTTCTTTGGAATTCTGTGCTGTGTCCACAGTTGCCGCCACCAGCCTGCTTCTGTCATGGGAACCAGCTGAGAGATGCCATTATGAACACCAGTAAAGCCTAGAGCCAAACAAACTTCATCAAAGCTTATTCTCAAAAGGAGAGCTGAGCATGATTATTCATAAAATATTTAAACACAAATCACCAAATCACAGGAGAAAAAGAAAAAAGAAGAAAGTATTCCCATGGCTTAGATAGAAAAAAATTAAGGACTCTTTAACACTGGAAACCATTACAGGAACAAGCAAGGTGTGGATGGAAAATTTTCTTTCCTAAAGAATGACCTTGACTTTTTCAATGCTGAGTACAATTAATGAAAAAGCAACTACTCGTATGTATAGATTCACAATTGTACATATCACTGAACTAGTTCATACCTTAAACCCTAAAAGGGAGAGCTACAACCAACCTCTTGCCATTTCAAAAACACTTGTTACGAATGAACTGTAAGAACACACTAAGCTTTATTTACAGAAAAAGAGTGGAAACAGCCCAAACCTATTACCAAAATAGTTGAATTTCTAACCACCAGAGTAAGCACAGACTTACTAGTTCTGAAACACAGGTAGAGCATGATTCTTAAATCCAGCATCTTTAGCAAATGACTTTGTGCACACACCTTAAGAGCGGCACACAAAGGGTAAAAGAACAAAAATGAAACTCTGCAGTTCTTCTCAAGCACAAGCAGCACTTGAGCCAAACAATTCTGGATACTTGCCAGGAAACTCTGGTATCCTGAAGGTGACTAACATACCTACAATTTCTTTTCAAAAGGGTATTTTGCAGCTCCAAAAAACACCATGCTAATTGGATAAAACTCTGAAGTAATTTGTAACATAACATGTAAACTGAAGAGAATTGCAAAGGAATTTTGTTTAGAATAAAGCCTAAGTTGTCAACAAGCTCCCACATAGGCTTACTCAGCACCAGCTGCCTAAGAAGGTCTATGAGAGAACTTCACCGGCTTATCTGGGAGGCCTCATCTCTCAAGAGCATTCTCCTTTTTGTATCATGGTCTAGCAATTGCTGTTTAATGTCCTACATGGTTATAAAGATACTTCCCAAGATGTTTGCAGAAGTGTGACTTTCTGTTCACAGAGAGATTTGTCCAGCCTGTTTAGTTTCCAGGCTTCTGGGGTTTCGCTTCACTAAATACCACAATAGCATTTCTTCTTTGTACCTATCACAGCAGTCGCTCCTTCCTTATATCTGAATCTACTGCAGTGAGGATTAAACACCCAGTGTATCCAGACCACAACTGCTTTCTGAACGTTTTCCTGCAGAAGCAGATCCATAGGCTGTGCACAAAGATAAACCCTGGGAGGTGGAAGTGCTCTGTTTGTTCTTTAATAGAAAACAGACCAGTTAGGGAGATACTGGCATGTATTAGCTGTGCTTATCTTAAGGCACCTTATGTTGGGGACAGCCCTATTGAAAGGTAAAGGTGAGCTGCTTAAGCAGTGAATGGCATTGTGTCTGGAATTCATGAATCAACAGCTTTTTTGTAACATGACACATTTAGGAGAAAGAACATAAAACTGCATCAATGGGACTCACTCTCCCACATCCAGTTCCTAGAAAGGATGGGTTTATTAAACTACAGCAAATCTGAATCTCAGTAGGCAATAGCATAAATTTATTATTAAACTTTCTGAAATTTAGCAAGAGTTGTTACACCTATTCAGAAGATTCAGTTGACAGAATATTTGTCATGTTATCCCACATGACAAAAACTGAAGAGAAGGTAAAAGCAAGACACTAGTTCTTGAAACAAACAAAACAACCTTTCAAGGACAGTACAAGTTAAAGCTAGGAAGCTAACACACTTGATTTTGAACCCAAGATTTCTGAACTCCACAAGACCCATTCTTGAATCTTTTAGTGCAGTATAATAAAGATACAAATTTAGCACCAGGTACTATATATTAAAAAAAATGGACATATCAGATTTTTCTTCTTTTTAAACAGTTTTAGAATAATTAAGTAATGCAAACAATTATATTCAAGTAAACAGAAAAATAAATCTAAGTAGACCAGCCCCCCCTTTCCCAGAAACTTTATTTTTATTGATGAGGACTCATGAGAAGTGGAAATAAAAGCAAAGACCAGAAGCAACCTTAAATTTGTTTCTAACTGGCAGATACATAAACTTACAGCCCTGCACACAGACAATGACATCAAAGTATAGTTTTGCTGGTTCAGTAATAAAACAAATCCACATTGTACTCCTACAGCCTAATGTTTTCCAAAATCTTGGAAAGTACTGTGATCAGCTGCAATGCTTTTGTGTGGCTGGGGGACAGCACCAGGTCAGTGGTCTCCCTGTATTAGCACAGCTTTATGGATAGGAATTAGATGCAGGAGGATGATGATGAGCCTCCTAATTTATACATCAATAGTCCAAAATTACTTAAACAAAGGAAATTAAAAAATGGCAATCATGACTCAGACTAAGCAACCAAGACTAAGTAAAAAGCTTTTTTCTTGTATCTCCAAGGCAAACCCTCACACTGTGAAACAGAGGCCATGAAATAAAAATTCTCAAGATTCCCATTAAAGGAAAATCTGTCTGTATTGTTCACCAAAAAGCATGTGTGTTTTAAGGTTTTTTCAGACATATAGGCTTCTATAAGTTGGTTTTCGCTAGAGTTACTTGAGATATCACATTCAGGTCTGCATTTGTAACCACCCCACCACCTGACATCAGAGGATCTCATGTAAGAAATTTAAAAAAAAAAATTAAACAATTCTTACCCTACACTAGCCATACATCCATATACTATCCATCATAACAACCCTACCCGTTTTTTTTTGTTGGCCCCTTACTGTATTAGTATTTTAACCTCAGCCAAAAATAAATGATAATAGAGTTGAGAAAACCCTCAGAGGAAAGGATGATCTAAAATAACACCAGTATGCTGTTTTAGAAAGCAAACTGAATGATGTGAGAGCGGCAAGCATCACAATCAAAGGGACTTCACCTGCAAGGCTCTTTTTCTTTCCAGTTAACATAAAAGAGGGGAGTCAAGCACCAAGAATAATAAGGACAAGCACAGGACAAAGATAACTGGTAGAGACAGTGTGGGGGCTGAAGCAGCCTGCCAATTGAACAAGTAGGGAGATCTCTGACCATTTAAAAATTTTCTCTCCTGCAACTTCTGCCACAGAGCAGGAGAAACTTCCTTCAATTTTTCATTTCAAAGCACTTCTAAAATTTCCCAGGGATCATTTACACAGCAGCAGTCCAGAAGCACAATGCTCCAGATATGTTTCAATAACACTTGCCAAAGCAGGATTTTTAAGGAACATTGACAGTGCATTTAAAAATCTGATCACAGGTTTGAAAGTCTATTACGTGATTCACCAGTTTAACCCACAAGAACCAACTGCAAAACCAATTGTTTGCACTGGTGCACAGGTTTTTTTTGAAAATATCAGCTATTTCCACTTATGTTACAGCTGCGTTTTAAAAGCCAAACATGAAGAGCTCCAAAATGTATGAACCTGTATTAGAAGTGAGTGTAAGGTTGTTATGTCAACACAATTTAACTGTTGTTTGCAGAACTCAAACATACTCAAACTGTAAGAGAAGGGAAAAAGTCATACTAGTATTCCCTCTCCTCTTGACTAATTAGTGATAAATTTATAAGCTGTGCATAATCCCAATTCTCCTCACAATATAAAATAGCATGGGAATTTTACAGCCTTAATGTAGTTTTCTTCAGAAAGAATTTAATTACGGTCCCCTTCCTTGACTTCCAAAAGTGTTCTATCTGCCAACTATAAACAAAATTTGTTATCGTCCACTGAAACAATAACATCGTGAAAACCCACAGGTCTGACAGAACAACGACTTTGTTCCTTAATTCATTTAGTTAATCCCTGCTTTGTCTGGCATCTCAAATAAGAACTGGAACCATGGTTCTATCTTTTGTGGTAGTTTATACCCAGCTCAGACACATTCTTAGTCAAGACATTAGACTATATAATTTTGTAAATCTGGTATTTTAAGTGACAAACACAAAACATGATTAAACCCAAAGCAGAATATGGACAAATCTATGACAAAAAATGCAGATTATTTATCATTCCCATATTTTTTTAGGGAATTGGCTCCCATATTTAAAAGTCAGCTATAAAGTTAACATGCACTTCTCCACTTATCTGTTCATTTAAACATTCTTGAGACATGCACTTTTTGAACAAATGGAAACCACCAACTTTTCAGCACACTATATAGTAAGAACTATTTTAAGGAAAATGTAAGTTTTTACTTATGTAACAGAGCACAACATACATAATTTCTATGATTTGTATTATGCAACAACTCAGGTTTCTGGCATCAGACCTTACACCCTGAGGTGAAGAATCTGACACAGTCAGTATTCATGTTTAGAGTGGATTACTTTAGTCTCAACTACAGGTTTATGCTGATAAGTGTCAGCAACATTTGCAGATCTCAAAAGTTTACTATTACACTGAAGATGGATTTCCATCAATTGCTCATGACATGCAGCTGTCCCAACACTTAAAAAAAAAATTGTCAAAGAATTGTATTCTCTTTCAGATGTCATTTTCCGAATTTCTGTCTTNTTATTTTTTTTAAACTGGAAACACTACTTTACTTCTTGTGTTTCTTTAGATTCATACTCCAACATTCATTATCAAGGAATTTCCCAAACAAATTTCAGTGCCATAAACAGAAGGCCACCATTAAAGTCACAGTACAAATGCAATCCACCCATACAAGAGTATATAGTGACATTTTACTTGAAGGAAAAAAAATTGCTGATTAATATAGTAAGATTCAATTTTGATATCGCAGCTCTTTTTTCACAAGTCACAAGCATTTAAGAATGTAATTCAGGTGACTCTAAAACACTCAAAACCAGACAGGAAACAGAAATCACTACTGCTAGAAATGAGTAGTAGTCAACTTAAGTTTTGATAGAGCAAGGAGTTGAAAAGGGAAAATTGCACATCCTTCTTTTGTGGTCACTAACTAGGTTTCCAAAACATTTACAATGAAGCCAGCGTATCTCAATTATTTGTCTGCAGTAAACAGGGAACAATATCAGCTTTGCTCATACACAGATCCCATCCTTGTTCACTACCTTCTCATAGAGTAACAGTCTAACAAAGACATGGCAGCAAAGGGAACAATGTATTTACACAACACAAAAGCAGGTATAAAGTTCAGTTGCTGGGGAACTTCTAAGGCAAAACCTGAAACAGCATGTTTGGCTCTTACATAAGAGCTAAAAAAGCAGGAGGCCACAAAAAGTATCTCTAAAGAAATACTTGAGGCATGTAAATTCAAAAGAAGAAACCCCTTGTAGAGCAGAACTTAAGAGGAAGCAAAGCAATAAATAACCTCTCAGCTGTAGATTATTCTGAAGACAAAGCTGTGTTAAGCAACCCATCCCCTTAAAGCACACAGGAAACACAATAACCAGAAATGGCACAATCAAGATCTCCATGACAGAAATGACAACAATGGTACTGAAATATCCTGGAGTAAAAGCCTTGCAATGGCAGGAGATAGACTGAAGTCATTAGCTGGCAGCATCTGATCTTTCCAAGAACGTTTAACTCTTACTGCAAGGGAATTCCTCAGGCAGATGCCAAAAATACCACAGCAAGGACCAGATTTAGACTTCTGATTACAGCAAAATATTGTTTTCCAGGAGGAAAAGCTGTCCTCTTCTGTTATCAATTTGCCTTTTCTTTGGCTTATGAACAAAGGAAAACAGAGTCACAGTCTGTCTGCACCTGAAAACCTATTTCTAGAATGGTGGTTCTATATGAGGAGAGTCTGTCTGTTAAAAGAACATTCCTACAACCCAAATCCACTTTAGAGGGAGAGTCGCTGTCCAGGCTGAAGTCAATATGTTCTTAAATTGGTTTAATAAGCTTACTTTTATTTTTGGAATTATTTACCAGCAAACAAAATACAGCAAGAAAATGTTTACTTCATAAAGACTCCAAGAAATCAATGTTTTCGATTTTGAACCTAACACTGTTACAGCCAGAAGGTCCATTAGCCAAAGCAGGAGTTCCAGAGCACTTTTTTAATCCTTGAACATACAGGAGTTGAGGAAAACCATGTTCTCCAGTTCCAGTAAGGCAATCGTATCCAAGCCTTATTTCTCATTACCCAACATTTGGAGTCAATCAATACCACTGTACATTACTGTGGTTTCAACAAACACCAAATATGCGGGACACCTTCACTACAAAGTGTTGTATGTACAACAAACATTAAAGCAACCAAACTCAGGAGACTGATACCAGGAATCAGGCACTTATCTCAGGCAGCTTATTCTTCCTGTTCTGCCCTCCCCAGGGTAGCATTAAACACCAGGTACCTCCAGACAATGCAGCCAATACAATATCCAAATCTCTTTGGCAGTGCTTCTCTTCCTCTCATCACTGACAATACAGGAAGACTAAGCTAGGTGGCAAAATGTGAAATTCAAACATATCTTGGATATAGGTATCTTCCTTTTAAATCTCATTAGACTATATTAGGAAGCAATCAAACCTGTACTTTCAGTAGTTGTGTTGCTTCACTTCTCCCTGTTTCCTTTTGGCTTAGCTGTGGAATCAGAGGAAGATTTGGAAGACACAAATCTAGCTGTTGTGTTAGTTCATTAGACTCTTTTTTAGTCAAGAATAGCATTGCTTCCCAAACCTAGAAGACCAGGTTGTCTTTAGAATGTTAATATAAGCAAAAAAAAATTCTCACTTAAAATCTCCTAAAGTGCTTTACCTGTTGCAGACAAAGATGCTGCCTTATACTTAAATCTGGAAACAGACAGTGGGGCAAATGTTTGTAAGAACAAGCATATTTCAAAACCATACAGGCAAACACAACTGGTTGGGAAGGTCAATCAGGTTTAAAGTCTGGCTCTGCAGGAATGCAGTATTTGTGTCCAATGTACAGCACACAACCATACAACGTGTAAAGATAGATGTCGTAAGGAACACATAACTGCGATGTTTCCATTCCTACAATTTCTTGAATTCCTTTTAAAACAGTGTTCAACTCACTGAGAAAAGCTATTTCTGGATGTTACCCTGAAACATGCCAGCTGGGAACCTGTTCTAAATTAAGATAAAAAGATGCTAGATTAGAAAGTATTAGAACTAGATTACCTAAGGTCAAGTGTTCCCAGAGACTTCTATACAGAGTTGTATGTTCTCCATCACATGTAACCTTTCAAACTTCACACAGACTACAGTAAAGAGTAGATCAGAACTGCCAAGAGGTGCACTCTTAGGTGAAAGGTTCTCCTACAGCTTGGTAAAGGAAATATAGCTGCATAAGGAGAAGGATCACATAGGTCTTCTTCCCATTTCTGCAAACTTTTACTTGTTTTTCAGTGAACAGGTTTATATTATTCATCACTTATCCCACCTACAGACATTACATCATACTAAAAACACAATACAGGGAGACACACCTAATACTCCAAAGAATAAAATCTGTTTTTCATCACTTTTCAAAACAGATGAACATGAGGTTTCATGTTACTTTCACCCTGTTACCAGCTTTCAAACATAATAAGGTGACAACAGGATTTGCCCTTTATTGTGGTTCTTCCAAAACAGGGCTCTTGGATTTGAAAAATCCAAATTTTTTGCCCTACAGAGGCAGACTCATTAGATCACCTTGCAAGTGGCACCAATACAGAAACACTCCTTGCAGTATCAATCAAACACTTAAATTACCAAAGACATCAACATGAAAAAGTCTACTGAAAATGAGACTGTCAGTTTTCAGACAAGGCACATTTCAAGGCTTTTGTGTGTGTGTGTGCAATAGCAGCAGCTTGCACAGTGTGGTTTATTGCACAAAGGGGAAAAAAACCCTAAGAAACAAAACTTCTGACACCTGGCAATGAGTAGGATCTAAGTCACTGCTCTTATAAGGACTATCCAGAAAAGTTCTAAGTATTTTGAATCCCTGTGAAAGGGTTAGCATGTCATTGTGCTGAAAGGTTCACAAAGGAGTAGTTTAAGCTGTCAAACAGCACAATAGCACCAAAAGGAATGAGCATTTCGTCGAAAAAGATAATGAGTGTCTGAAGGAAGATTATGCCGCTGAGCAGAGTGAAAACAACCAGATCGAGCATCAGTTTCTTTACCGCTGGGTTTCCAACTGATACCACCACAGATCTGCAAGGAGAATTCCATGAATATTTCAGGAGGCAAGGGCAAAGAGTTGACTGAGGTCTACCTAACCTGCTCTATTATTTCCACTGTGAAAGACAAGTCTTTGTAAAGTACTGAAAGTTTCAGAATATTACTTTACATAATTAGGGTGTTAAACTGCTCAATAAGTTACTAGAGGAATTTTTTAAAGTAGAAACATAAGATCACATGCTGCCTTCATCAACAGAAATATGCAACACAAATACGATTCACTGTGTATAACTCAAAATTTTACAGCCTAATAAATCCTTTGCTAAACAAAACTGTGATCTGAGCAAAAATAAAATACATAAAAGAACAAAACCAAACTGTGGCCAAGATCCTTCAACTGCTTACTTATAAACAAATAGAGGAAGTAAAAAGAAGAGGTCATACTTTCACACTGCCTTAGAAGGTTACACAATGTGTATTTCATGCAAATATCATGTAGAATGAAAACACTGTAGCCACATTAGTTTTGCTACGTTACTTCTTATTTTTTAGTCTAAAGTCTCATGTTCTCACATTTATGTCATTTATTCTCACTGATACAACTGTTTCAAAAAAATTCCACAACCCCTCAGTAGTCACAGCCACCTCACCACTTCCCCAGGCTCTCACAATTAATGTTATATTCCTCCAGGTACAGCTCCAACTTCAGGAGGAGGAACCACCACCTGTGCATCAGCTGTACAAGCCCACATGGTAACTTCTGTGCCCACAATACAACTGAACATTTTTATGCTTAAAGTAGGCTAATTGGCTTTGCAAGTCTAGTTCACATGTCCACAGAATAAAACAAGGAGGAAATACTTTTAATTTTGTTCGGTCTCCAAGGACCAGTCCAGTTAAAAAGCAGTATCCATCAAACTCACTTTACCACGGACTCAACAGCTGAAAAATCAGTCCCAACGAAGCACGCTGGGCTGTAAATCATGCATGGAAACAAAACTTATACGACCGACGCAGTGCAGCTCCTGTCAACAATGCTCCTCTGCTCACACCGTTCGTTTGTGAGCAGATGTTTGCTTAAGGAGCATTACTACTCCTGAAGGTTTCAGTCTCTGTGCTGAAGCTGGAAGGAAGGGGCTGTCACCATCAAGGGACCAATTTATGACACCCTGAAGGATTCCCAGGGTTTAACCCTTGTTTTAAGGCACTGTCTTCTCTCAGGAAAAAAAAAATATTTTGGTTTATCAGGTAGACATTTATAATGGCAAACTAAAGCGTCATAAACTAATCAGCATTTGAGCGATTTTGCCCCATTTCAGGATGATATTAGTTCTTAAAAAAATAATACAAAAATCATAATTACATTATCACGACAGGCTGAAACAGAGTTACCCCCAGATGCGCTCAGAACCTGACAGGTTTCACCCCACCAAAAAAAGGAAAGCTCGCCTGGAGCAAGCCAAGCACACAGCGCAGCTCAACTTCTCGCACCACATCCCCGAGCTCTTCCCCCGCCGAAGGACAAAGCCGGGATGAGCAGAGGCAGCGGCGCCTCAGCCCGGGGGATCCGCGGAGCTCCCCCCGTCCCGGCCGCGCCGCCGGAGGGCAAAGGTGAAGGGCAGCAGGGACCCCTCGGCGGGGCGTGTGGGGGCAGCGCTGCCCTTCCCTTCCCCGACCAGGCCCGGAGCGGACGAGCCGCCTCCTCCCCACACTGCCCTCTCCACTTACCTGCGGGCTGCGCGGGGGGCGGCGGGGCGGCCATGGCTGCGGGCGGGGCAGGAAAAGAGGGGAAGGGAAAGGAAAAAGGGGCCGCGGCCGGTTATCTGCGGCCTCCCGCGGCCACCGCCATGGATGGGGCACCCGCTGTGGGCGACAGGAACCGCGTCGCTCCGGCCCAGCCCCCTCCGGCCCCCTCCTCCTCGGGCCGCCCCTCACGGGCCTCCCGGCACTCCCTGCGCGTCGCGTCACGTCCGGCCGGGCCCGACACACGCGCGGCGGGTGTGGGTAAATTGTGTGTTAGCTGTGCTGGGTTCCCCGCTGAGAGCGGCGTGTTGGTATTTATGAGGTATTAAAGGTGGTTGTGGGGGACGTGCTGGGCCTGACGCGCTACCTGTGGTGAGGGCGGCAGAGCTGTGGTGCTGGAGAGGTGGTGTAGTAAGTTAGCTGAGCGGAGGGTGAGGTTTAAGGCGTTGTGAGGCGGGGAAAGGCCCCGAGGCCATGGGCAGGCTGGACACTCCAGGCTGTGGTCAAGAGACCATGGGTACTCTGGACACCTTGTCCTGTTGTTGAAGAGGCCATGGGCACTCCAGGCTGTGGTGGAAGAGGCCATGGGTACTCTGGACACCCCAGGTTGTGGGGGAAGAGGCCATGGACATCCCAGGCTGTGGTGGAAGAGGCCATGGGCAGCCTGGACACTCCAGGCTGTGGTGGAACAGTGTAGCCGATGACTTTTTGCACAGACAGACTTTTAGTGGCTTAGTAAGCGGCTTGTAAGCCTTAGCTGTCAAGAAAGAGAACCTGACTGCATCAAAAACAAAAATGAGGGTTTATTCCTCTTTGTCTAAAGTTACAGTTCCATTCAGGAATGGCAGAAGAGGCTTCTCTTCCTCCTGATGTTTATGTTCTTGCATCCTTCCACTGCACAGGGATTTCAAAAGTACTAGAAGCAGCTATCTTCATACACAATTATGCATATTTCTAAAACTAATACACTCTGTCAAAACAAACAACTCACAGCTATAGGTAAACATCAATTAAGATATATTTTATAAAATTGGTGAATTCACACAGTTCTTAACTTTATTAATAGAGCTCTTCACATGTATCATTCCTCAGAATATTAGCAGGCTTCTCCTCTCAGTTTACTGTTAGCCAAGCTCGTTTCGCAGATTGCATTGTTTTCATTGAGGCCTCTGTCTTGGAAACTGCTTCTGACTCAGTCTGAAAACCTGCAACACGTGTGTTCCAACAGCACAGTGTCCTCCAGACTGTGGCACAGAGTCCAGGCTTCTCTTAAGCACCTCCAGGGACAGTGACTCCGCCCCGGGCAGCCTGTCCCGTGGTCTGATCACCCTCCACATGAAGAAATCCTTCCCCGTGTCCAACCTGAAGTTCCCCCTGACACAGCTTGTTGTCCTCTTGTCCCATTGCTGGTTGCCTGGGGGAAAAGGCTGATCCCCACCTGGCTACACTCTCCTCCCGAGGAGCTGTGGAGAGGGACAAGGTCACCCCTGAGCCTCCTTTGTTCCTCCAAGGGCCATATAAAGATTCACACCAGGTATTTAAACACACGGTGGTTTGGCCGAGGAAGGGATTAAAACGAGGGCATTCATAGAATTTCCCACATTTGAGATGGGTTCTTGCCAAAAAAAAAGAAGCCTCAAATGCACTTAAGAGCAATTATAATTAATATGATAATAAGCAATAGGAAGCTTTTGTAAAGCCTGAAGGAGTTATATTGTTAACGGAGTGTTTCTGTAGCGTTAGGAATCCTGTTACAATAGCTGAAGATGATCGTGGGTGACAATTAATGGGGCTGTGTGATTAATTCACCATTATTTCGCCACCTGGTGGCTGTTCTCTTTTTTTTTCTTTTTCCAGTTTAGTGTCAGAAACGCCCAGTAAAGCTTGTGCTCACCTGGCAGGACAGAAGGAGGAGCGTGAGACAACAGTAAATAGGGTAATTTAGCAGTCAGTGATCTCTGACCTTCAACCAGTGTACAACAGTGTGTTTTACAAATTGCAGAGAAGATCCTGTAAAAACAGTGAAATACTTTGTTGGAAAGCAACAGACAAACTAGACATTCTTTTTTCCCATGACTGACAGTAGCCATGAAGTTCCAGGGGCCCAAAGTACACCTGAGTGTGTGGTGCTAGTCCTTGAAGGATCGTTTTCCATTTCAGATGAGTTTAATAGGTTGTCATTGGTTATAAGTGTTAATCATCCTATTGTAAATAATATAATTAGAGGAGGTAAAATAATAATTACCTTCTCTTTTACTGCTGCTGTAGTGATAATTTGAATGATCATACAGAATAAGCACACTGCCTGTAAACTCCACATGCAGCAACATGAGCCCTTGTGTTTCCAGAAAAATTAGATTCATTACCCAGTGTGTAGCAAGCCAATAATTACACACGAGAGAGAGACATTGATCATTTATTTCAGAGTTGTGCAAGCCTGGGTGCACAGTGATATGCTGCAAATCCAGCACACCAACTATCAAAACATTTTACTATTTATACATTTTAGCAAACAAAGAAATTAGTGTTCATTGGCTACATGTTCTGCCATTAATTAGTATTCTATCTTCTATTGGCTAATGATTCTTTAACTTCTCTGGCTATTTAGTCCACATGCTCAGTTTTGCTCTTCTTTTGGGTCAGTGGGTTTCTTGGGTCAGTGGTCTTGGAGTTGCTGGTCACGATCTCCTCCTGCCAGAATTACCTTTCACCCAGCCAGAGCTGATTCAGCACAGTTGCTGCGTTGGCTTTATTAGTTTCTTCCTTATCTTGGGGGTTCTGCCAAATGTCCTTGTGGCCTGTGACTTCTGCATTCTTTGTGTCCACTACCAATGGTACATCCTTCTTCCCATGCTTTGTTAACCTCCCCCTAGGTCTGAGATCATTGAAACTTGTCCAGTCCTAAACCGTAACAAGGGAATTCTTCCGACAAGTGATTTGTTTTTCTAACACCTGGACTTAGAGCTTGCTTTTTAGCTGTGATCTGTTTATTGGTTTGTCTCCCTTCTTGTTGATTAGGCTTGAAAGTATACAAAGATCAAACACTGAAGAACATACTTAAGAAAATTTCACATATTCCACATTTTGCAACACTAGCACCCTAAAATAAAATGAGGCCGTTCTTTTGCAAAAGTCCAAAGCACAAGCACAATCCTGTGCCCCTGAAAGAGAGCCAGAAAGATCAACAGTCAGTAATTAAGTTCTATAGTAGAAAGAAATTTTTAATCACCTCTTCCCAGGTGATTTGAGGAAGTGGCTCGTATCCTAAGCTACAAAGAAAGGCAGAAAATCACTGCAAATGTTCCCTGCCAGTGTGACCAGAGGAAAATTCTCTTTCCTTTCTATTTTGTTGGTGGTCACAAGTTTCTAGGACCAGAAGCTTTAACCATTATGCAGTTGTGAGTCTGTACTTCACTTGGATGAAGGATCAGATGAGAGGTAAACATTTCACATAAAAAAATATGAAAATGATACTTACTTAGCCACAGTGTGAATGATTGACAAGATGTGTGGGGTTTCTTTAGTTTTTCCTGCATAAGCTTTGCTGGTTGAGGGAGATTGCATGTGCTTGTGAATAGACAGACTCTTTATAATAGTGTTAACCATGTTATGTGTTAGTTTTGTGAAATGGAATTCATGGGCTACAGCACTAATTTCAAGGTTATATTTTTAACATATAAAGGTTTCCTTTACAGAATTTAATGGATTGTAAACACTGTATCTTATATGGAAATGATTGTAGTGTGATGTTCTATCTATTTGCAAACATATGGTGAGGTGTTTTTAAAGCATGTACCTCCAAAGCATTTATTTCCGTACAACATAGTGAAAAAAAAGTTGTAAATTTGATAGATTAATCTCAATTTGGCTCTATATCATCTCAAGGAAGGCCTTCTGCATAGTCCAATAGAAGTTTTAAGTCGAGCAGGACTGGTCTTTTTAACTCCGACGTTGAGCCTTGACTTGTTGGCTGCAGCAAAGCAGCTTTATCAGTCGCTGCTACTGAGCCCTGAACTGTCAGGAGAGGGCGCAGCCTTCCCAGAAGTCCCAGATGGAAAGAGGTCTTGCGGTGTGTTGAGATGATTCAGAAAGGCTCTCCCAAAACCCTGCATGGTCTGGAGTCTCAGACACTCCTTCTGGGTTTGGAATTATGGGTGGCAGAGGGAACCCATGGTCTACACCCACGTCCTTTGTAAACTTAATCATTCATAATTCTCAAGAAAACTGAGTATGTAGTATTTAAAGGGAAACATTTTAGCTTTTTTTTTTTTTTTCTCATTTTGAAGTTTACAGTGTGGTTCCTGAATGTAAATTTTAGTTATACTATAAGCTGTACCATGTATTGTGCAGTGTGGTGCAGAATAGCTTCTGAAAGACGCTGGACTACCAGTAGTAGATAGTGCAATTCTTTTTTCTTTTTAATTTCAAAAATACACCAAGTACAACATGGCTTCTGGCAGTGCAAGATTTTTCTAGCTTCCGCACTCAGTGGGGAAGAAACTTGCTCTAATTGAAGAGTAGGTAATTCTCCAAACTTCAGGCAGTTTGCTTCCCTTGCTGCTGAGTCTGGCAACACTGCTGAGCAGAAACTACGTAGTCAAGAAATTATCCTGCTTAATAATTTTTTTTAAGTTCACAATTAAATCAGACATTTAAATATTTGAGATTATCTATAAAATTAATTTACAATGGTCTTCGGAGACCTTGACAAATTAGAGGGCTGGGCAATCACCAACTGTATGAAGTTTAACAAGGGCAAGTGCCAGATCCTGCACCTGGGATGGGACAGCCCTGGATGTACTGACTGGGGAATGAGAAATGAGATGCTGGAAAGCAGTGCCACAGAAAGGGACCTGGGGGCCCTGCTGGATGGCAAGTTGAATGTGAGTCAGCAGTGCCCTGGCAGCCAGGAGGGCCAACTGTGTCTGGGGGGCATCAGGCAAAGCTGGGCAAGGGAGGGGATTGTCCCACTCTGCTCTGCACTTGGGTGGCCTCACCTGCAATATTGTGTGCAGTTTGGGGAGCCACAATGTAAAAAAGATACTAAACTATTAGAGAGCATCCAAAGGAGGGCGGTGAGGATGGTCTGCAGGGGAAGCTGTTTGAAGAGTAGCTGAGGACACATGGTTTGTTCAACCTGGAGAAGAGGAGACTGAGGGGAGGCCTCTTTGTGGTCTTCAACAATCTCATGAGAGGAAGTGGACCAGTGACAGGACTTGAGGCAATGGCATGAACCTGAGTCAGGGGACACTTAGATTGGATGTTATGGAAAGGTTTCTCACCCAGAGGGTGGCTGGTCACTGAAACAGGCTCCCCAGGGCAGTGGACACAGCACCAAGCCTGCCTCAGTTCAAGAGCATTTGGACAACACTCTCAGGCACATGGAGTGATTCTTGAGGTGTCCTGTGCAGTGCCACGAGTTGGACTCAGTAATCGTGTTGAGTCTCTCGCATTTCAGCATAGTCTGTGAGTCTGTGATTCTACGAAACCTTCATCTTCACAGTTTTTTGACTTTTTCCTGTCCTGACATGAAAATGAATTGGCACGTTTCTCTGAAATGTTTTTAATTCAGTAAAATGGCATTTATCTTAGACCCTTAGAGCTGAAACAACCCCGACTGCTGCATTATCAAGCAGGAAGAGCCTTTCTGACTGAATCCACCAGTCAACCTCAAAAGCTTTACTTTAATTTTTTTTGTGGCTGTGGTTTTATAAGGTGAGCATTATCAAAGCTGGCTAAATGAATAATATGTGCTTTCTGCTGGCTTCTAAATGGGCATCAGTTAGTAAAAGAAAAATTCTGCAGATACTGGTAGCTGAGTTGAACAAAGCTGCAGCTGAGCATAGAATGAACTGTTACTAAAGCAGCCAGTTACTAAACTGCACTGTCCTTTGGCACTGAAAGATCTAAAACAGATCTATGAGCAGTGGATGCTTATTTCTTCGAGGAGTGGTTGGTGCGGTGAGCTCCATCTCGAATCAGTGCAGACTGCCCAGCTCTTCCCCAGGGCACTGAAGAGCCTCTTGGCCCCAAGGCATCGTTCAACCACTTCAGAGACCCCATTGTGAAGAACCCATGTGGGTCTGTAAGCTGTCTGCATAGCAGAGATCCTGTGGATCCCCATTCCATGCAGTTCTAAGACTGCCTGAATTAATTCCTGATCCATGTGGTCTTCACATGTCTCTGCTGATAGTGAAAGCAACTTGTAGAGTCTGTCCTCCCTGGCTTGGTGTTAGCTTGTTAGGATAACTCCTTTGCGATGGTCTCAGTTTCCTTGCAGGACTTTAGTTCCTCTCAAAGCTTTTTAGAGGCTCTGGGACAGTCTAGTCAACATCTCAAACGCCCATGTCTTGTGCATCACTGCTGCTTCCTTTAGCATTGACCTCTGGCCATGCAGAATGACCAGGCACTGGTTTCTCTTGTTTTGGGAATCCGACAGAGGTGTTTAAGTTTTCCCAGCTCCTGAAGGGACTGTCTTCATCTGCACTAGTTGCAGTGGCAGAAAATATAAAACACTGTAATACGCGTTTGAGATGGAACAAAGAGATCTTCTGTTTGGAGTGCAGTTGCGATTTACAGATCTCCCTGGCTGTCTGTAGTGGAGTCATAGTATGAAAGTGAGAAGGCATTGCTACAACAGCAGCCCATTCTCTTGTGATTCACAGGCCATTAAAAATTCCACAACTCTCCTTAAACAAGCCTGAATGTGTTAACTACAAAGAACTCTGTGTAGTTACAGAAAACAGATGAAATGGCAGTTGTTTTAAAGTTTCCTTCATGTATATGAATAGTCTTGGGCCAGGATAGGGTTGTTGCCGCTCAACATGGTTCGTTGGGAGCGTTTTATTGTTTTGGTTTGGTTTGGGTTTTTTTGCTTGGTTTTGTTTGTTTGTTTGTTTTTTCTTCTTTTAAAGAACTCCTTTCTAAGTCTTGACCGTGTCTACAACTGATTTGGAGCATCTAATGAACATGAAGGAGCACATTCTTGCCATGTGAGGGCTGCCCAGTGGATTAACCAGATCATGAATGTCAAAACAGCCTCTCTTTACCTGCCGTGGTCTAGACCACATCCTCCAAGTGGTAAGAGTTAATGACTTCAGTGTGGCAATATTACATGTGCACCCAGCCTCAACCTATTTTTATACATAACTCATCAGCAAAGTGAATTTTAGTGTATGTACATATTAATCGTGGCAAGGCTTGTCAGCAGAGTCAGTAGTCAAACCAAGGTATGACAATACTTCCTTCTCCTAGAAGATGGTGTTATGCGAGTACCTCAGCTGTCAGCAGGAAAGCAAGATTTCCAGGGCCCTCAGCAGCGAAGCTTTCCAGTGCAATTCATAATTTTTTTTAATACAGGCTCTAAATGCAGAAAGCCCATACAAAATCAAAATGACTCATTTCAAGACAGTCCTCTGCCTTTCAGAGGAATTGCCTGTGAGCTTTTTGCATTTAAGATGAAAAGTGCTAAAAGACCATTCCTCTGTTTTAATGAACTAATTTATTTATTGGACAAAGGTGAGTTGATTTCCATACTCAACCTCATTCCTTGTGTGTCAGCTCCTCTCTGTCATGAAGGGAGTCAAGAGCCTCCAAACACCCATCAGCTGACAGGAAATTCCAAGGTATAAACTACTAACTCTGTATGTGATAGGCACTATTACATCAGTTTCTTGCTTACTGAGCTGTTAGGGTAGTAGCATACATGCTCTGTAATATTTATTAACATCTATTTTAAGACGTTTTCATTTCTAAGACCTTTTAGAGTTTGGGAATGTTGTGTTTGGTTGGAGTTTTTTCAAGGTTTAGGAACACTGACACCTCTACAGCTGGTTTTTTTTTAGATACAGATTTCCAAAGACCTCCAATATCCTGTTGTAATCACACAAGTACATTTCATTTCTGTTTGTCAGCAGTCAGTGAAATTCAGGTGCCAGATTAAGATGTTTTGCTCAAACTTTCCTCACAAACCAATGTTGTGTGACTGATTCTTATCAATAAAAATAATTGGAAAATTATTTTTGCAGAAATCATGTCCTTTTCTCTTTACAGTGGATGACAAAATGTCCATTAAACATAAATGAAATTAGGAATCAGTTCCAAGTTTTAAAATGGAAATGGCTGAGGTTTTTCTGAGTTAAAGACAACTTCTGTCTTAAAAATGCAACTGCTATGCAAGAAGAGTGTTTCTTTCCACAGATATTTGTCAAAATCCTTCTCGTTGTCTTTGAGACTCATATCTGATGCCTTGTTTCAGTACTACATATGCCAGTTTTATCCTCTGTCATATTTTTCAGCAGTAGGTTTGCTTTATTGATCTGTGTTTATTGAGATGCAGAGCATAGTGGTTGTAGGCACAAAACAAGGCCGAGATCTCAGAAAAACAGCATTGCTTTCTTGAAAGCACTTACAGAAGAAACATGTGAGATTGGCCACACCTGATCCTAAGCTACCTGACAAGGCTGTTGTCATAAATAAGAGAATCTAGAGAGAAAATACCATGCTCCAAATAGCTAAAATGTGAGCACTAACAGAAGTGCTGTCAGCCCCAGAGTCCTGCATTCATGGAGCCTTGGCTGCACCAGCATCAGAGTGAGACCCTCGGGTGGAGGGTTAATCTCTGTGTCATCCCCTGCTGTTGTCTCACCAGCAGAAAGAAAAGAAGCAAGAGTGGATGTCTGACATTTGTACCAAGAACAGGCAGAACGGGGGAAGGAGCAGGCAGAGGGGAGTGTGGAGAACAAACAGAAGGATGACGAACGGAAGCACAGAGACAGTGAGGCAGATGAGGAGATGAAAAGTCCTCCACCCTTTCAATATCCAGGATCAGTCAGAGGTCTCTGGAGAGCAGCTGAACCAGCTCTGTTTACATGAGGAGAGCTAGGAAAGATGAGATTAGGTAAATCCAGGTATCTGAGCAATCTGTTTAAATTCATTAGGTCCTAAGAAGGAGCCCTTTTTCTAAATCGTGGTTAACTGGGTTTCAGCCCTGGGGAAGGGATGCTGTCTCTGGGTCAGCTTCTTGGTTCTAGAAAGCAAATATGACCCTGTCAGGCTTACATGGTGTCACTGATGTGCTCTGGGAGCTTTTGCCAGGGTGTGCCTCCCCTCACCATTCTCTGCATCTCTGCAGCACCAACCATACAATCTAAGTGCAGTCTGCGGCATTTCAAGGGAGCAGTGAGCTGCAGCCACCCCATCTCTAAACTTGTTGAACTCAAGGAATGTTCTTTAGTGATGAATTTGTCTCACAGCTTTCAGTTTTTAACCACTGAGGTGAAAAAAAAATTAATAAGCACAATAAATCAGTTTATAGGATCTAGTGCTTTTTGCAGGAAGCTTTGATTTCCAGCACAAGCTGATTGCCAGATGTTTCAAAGGAGAACCTTTTGTCTCAGTTTCCCTGCATTTATTGAATTGTTTATAATGTAGGCCACAGGGTCTTTTCTGTCTGCTTGGTTGGATGTAGGTCAGCAGTTCAGTGGATTTAAATGAAAGAGGACCTTCAATTGGTTTGCATGGAAATGGCATTAGGCCAATTGCCCAGTTCTGGAATGTTATAAAAGCAGAACAGACATAATTATTTCCAAATTTGGACACAATCCATGTTTTATCCCTATTTATCCATATTTTGCTGCAAAAGGTCTTGTCTCCTTTGGCAAGAAATCCCTTGGGCAGAGAACATATGCTTAGTAACTCACTGGTTTTAAACTGGGTATATACCACTGTTTCATACTGGGTGGAGTTTCCAACAAGTTTTCCTCTGTGGAGAGACCAAGATGTATAACCCTTGGTAGTGAGGCAGCTATCTCCCAAAAATCAGGCCTCTGTCTCCTTGGCAGCCTGTCTCAAATATTGCAGTTTATGAGTTGGTTCACTGTTCTCTGAGCAGCAATTAATTCTTGATACAAAATCTGTTTGCAACAGCATGGATTTTTCGTGGATCAAAGACTGTTGTGCACATCATCCTTTGGAGCAGGAGGGAGTCCCAGGAGCACTCCAGAGATCTCCCACCAGTCAAATGCTTGCTCTTCTCTTTCAAAGAGGTGGTGGGGTGTGAACCAGCTTTTGTTCAAAAATAACACAGGTGTTTTAGCACATGACTGTCCCACACAAGCATGTTCTCTTGTACCTTCTGGGATCATTTTCTCTGAATTGTGCTGATGGAACTCAACTGCTGTCAGATGGCCCTTTGCAGAGTTGCTTCAGGGGTGAGGGAGATGTAGACTGAACCTGCTGGGGTAGCTGTCACAAATTGACCTATTCTTCTCTTGCTCAGAGCCAGTCAGTCAAGGATAGCTGGTGTATCCACTCGTGGCTGCTGATCCATGAGTCTTCCGATCTTCTTTCAGTGTGTCTTCAGATGCAGTTTGACAGCAGGTTACACTGAGAAGATTTTTCCACTCTGCAGTTCTACACTATGAAGACATGCTTAAATTATCCTACAGGCAGTGCCTTCAAGAGGGGCCTCTGTTACTTCCACATTCCTGGTTTTGACTGACAACTTCTACACCCTTACTAGCTAAGCCACTTCTCTGGAGAGCCCCCCTTTGCCAATCTGACAGAGATGCAGCCAGACAGAGCTACAACGCTGTGCTATCCAGAAGAAACCCAGGGCAATAACCCCTACAAAAGCATGACAGAGAGTTGCTGCACGCTCGGGTTTGCCTTGGAGCAGGATTGCTTTGGCAGAGCTGGACCCGTTTCTTCTGAGTCAGATTCTGTTATGTGCACACCACTGTGGTGCCTTTAATTCAGTTGAAGAGTGGATCAGATAGGTTTCTTCCCCCTTCACAATTATTACCTTGTTGTTGCTCTGTTTTTTCTCATATATTCTGGTTGCATCGCGCCGCTATAAGTGTGCCCCAGGGCCTGCTGCAGTGAAGTGTCTGTGGTGTGTTTTGCTCTCTTGATTATATAAAGGAGCCATCACTGCATTATAAACTTACCTCTATAGCTTTTCAAGGCTCATTCTTGCCTGTGGGAAAGCATCATGTGTGAGAAGTGTCAGGGTTTTCTGTGGGATGGGCTGGGCCGTTGCATTCTGAGCTGCATCTTGCCATTTCTTTTTCTGCGCTGGAGCTGCTAAGATGGAGCAGACAGAAGAAGGTCAGAGCTGTGTTGGACCCCATTCTAGTGCTGGCCCTAGGTAAGTCTCTGCCGTGGTCTCCAAGTTTCCTTTGGAAGTCAAAAATTGTGATATTGAACGAGTGAGTTCCATGAAGAACAGGAAATAATCTCTGCAGTTGTGGCAGCTAATGTGTGGGAAATACATAGCATTTGTGTGAACTTTTGTGTACCAGTTTTATTCCCATGAATTCTTTTTGACTGATCTAACAGCTCAATGTTGAATTCAACCATTTCAACTCAGAGAAAGCAAACATCACCACCACAGGATCTTCACAGCACAAAGGTGCTGTTTGTGCTTCCCATGGCACTGGTATTTCTCAGCTGTGAAAGGACAGAATCACTGTTTTTGACAAGGCAATGGTTGCTAGAAGAGAGGGGTCTCCCAAGGGATTGTAGGTGATAAGTTGCTCTGTTGGTAGAATGCAAAAATGTGTAGTGATATCTACCTAACACACACGTAGGCTTTGGACTCACTGGTGTTAAAATAATTTTGAAGATCAGGAATAAATGTTTGCATGTATTTACACTTTTCTTGCAAAGGACAAAAAGTAAAAGAGATGCCTACTTTCTTGACTGTTAGTATTGCTTTATCTGCATGAAGATTGTTTCCTCTGAGGCTTTCATGCATGGTCTTTTACAGCTAATGGGCTGCTCCTGTGTAAGATTCTTCCTGAGGATACTGCAGAGGAACCAACTGCAGTTAGAACTGAGAACTGTCCCAGTCCTTTTTGGTAACCTCATTCTTTGACGTCCATTATCTTTAAATTCCATCCTTAGTGTTGTCAGAGTAGGATCACCCTTGCCTAGATCTTTGCCTGTGGAAAGTTCAGTATAGCCCTAACGTAGTTAGGATTCTGAGGGTTTTCTCCTCATTTCCTTCAGGTGTATTAAAATGGATTATCCTGATATGGAGACTGTAATATAGGCATAAGTTAAAAAAAAAAATAAAATATTCAGGCACTGATTCTCTGTGCTCCAGAGACCTCACTATCCTGAACGCCACTGGCAGTAAAAAATGCCTGTAAATGCAAAGTCTTGTGTTTCTGATGTCTTCACGTTAAAAAAACTAACATATTGTCCCTCTGCTGCTGCAGTCCATTAAAGCCTATAGCCCCAAATCTTTGATCAGCCTTTAGCTGGACAAAGTACACAAGGAATTTGAAGTGAGTTGGAACACATCAGGACTCCTGAGTTTAGCTAACACTGCATATAAAAATAATTGCCTTAGAAAGTGAAAAGTCTGTGTCCTGCTTCTGCTGAGCAAGGGGTTTCAATTCCATGTGTTTTTTTTTTTTCCCTGTGTGCTGGCAGATTCACAAAACAGATGCATTCTGACTGCAGCTAAATAAACAGCTGGGGGAGTGTTGTCTCTTTGCAGAGCCACGGGCCAGTTCCCTTTCTGTTTCCAGGCGCTCTGCCCATTCCCCATCCTTTGTAAGGGCTCCAGCCTTACGGGAGGGTGAGCACATTCATGTACACCATAGTGTTGGTGTGACCTGAGGCCGAGCTCAACAAATGATTTCTGCCCCATTTCCCCACAGGTGCTCACTTAATACCTGTTATATCTGTATTTTGGTAAAGCACTTCAAAACAGGGTGAACCAGACTTTGTGTAGCTGGTGGACATTCACCCATCCTTGGCGTTTGGCCCTTTTGGACTCAAAAGAGGTGAGTGTCCTGCCATGCTCTGCACTGGGGTGGCCTCACCTTGAGTCCTGCATGCAGTTTTGGGCATCACAATATAAAAAAGTTATTAAGTTATTAGAGAGCATCCAAAGGAGGGCCACAAGGTTGGTGAAGGGTCTGGTAGGGAAGCTGTGTGAGGAGCGGCTGAGGTCACTTACTCTGTTCAACCTGGAGAAGAGAAGACTGAGGGGAAACCTCATTGTGGTCTTCAACATCCTCATGAGGGAAGCAGAGGGGCAGGTCCTGATTTCTTCACTCTCATGACCAGTGACAGGACTCAAGGAAATGGCATGACACTGAGTCAGAGGTGGTGTAGGTCGGATATCAGGAAAAGATTTTTTGCCCAGAGTGTGATTGAGCACTGGCACAGTCTCCACTGGGAAGTGGTCACAGCACCAAGCCTGTCTGAGTTCAAAGAGTGTTTGGACAATGCTACGTGTCAGGCACAGGGTATGATTGTCCTGATAGCTCCCTTCCATCTCAGTATATTCTAGGATTCTAAGACTCTATGATAAAATGGTAAGCTATGCACAAAACTGGCAACCCAAAGCAGCTCAGGTCCGATTTGTTCACTGCTGTAACCTCCTCAACATCTGTGGAGTACCAGCATTGTTTCCTCTACATTCAAGAGTAGGAGACCACCAAGGAATGAAGGTTGAATACGGAAACATTTAGAATTTCCAGTCCTGTTTATGAAGAAACATAGCAGCCAAGAGCTATTTCATAACTTGACTTCCAAGATGGCACTGTTCTGTCTTCCTATATATGCCAGTGTCGAAAAGGAGAGAGATGGAAAAAAATTGCCCTGTTCAGTCCAAGAAAAGTGATATATCTGATCTTTTGATCAGATTTATCTGGCTTTATCTGGTCAGCTTTATCTGGTTTCAATTTTAGTGGGAGGGGAGGGCCATACTGTTTTCTTATTGCCACCTGTTTCTGGCAATGCAGGACCTGCTTGCAAGCCATTTAAAGTTCTCATAACCAATAATTATTTCTGATCTGCCTAAAAAGAAACTCTGCTCTCAGCAATATGGAAAGTAATTAAAAATAAATAAAGGTCACCTGTTTACAGAGCCCTTCCCACATCATTAGCATTGCTAGTTGATAAAGTGCATTTTTGCTTCCTCCTATGTGTCGAACGTGCTTGTATTGCCTGTGGAATGCTGAAGAGTGATGCTGTGCAGGTGCTCCCGAAGCACCTTGGCTGCTTCCAGGGCTTTTTATTCAGATCTCTTTCCAAGCCTAACAAGACAGGTGAACACTTGCAAAATTGCAAGTGTCTTCTTTATTGTGTTATGCATAACCCTCTGCCTTCAGCTCTGAAAGCTTCTGCTGGTTTTCACTTTCTTAGAATGGTAGTTTCCTATTAGCAGGTGCTTAAGGAAACATGTGGAGTCACCCATCTGTGGCCTGTAGTTTCCATATTATATTTTTATTTTTTAAACTTCAAACACAGAGTGCATATGTGTGTGAAAAGGAGATCAGGTGTCAATATTTCAGGGTTTGGTAGGAACAGAATATCCTCAAGGTCCTTTTATAATCATTGGAGTTAAGGCCTCTGGAAAACTAGTCAGGGCATCATAATTGTTTCTGCTAAATCATACTCTGGAGAAGCATCCCTCTTTCCATTGCCTATATAGGGAACCAGCAGATAACACACTGGATTATTACTGGAAGGCTTCCAACTTTCCCATTAATGCAGTCACTCAGCTCCCCTAAGCCAAAAAAAAATAAAAAAATTGCACCAAATAGCACTTTTAAATCCTCACCCCAGGAAGCCGTTGACACATGTTTGAGTCACTCTACCACCTTGTCCCAATAAATGTGTGTGTAATTGTATTTGTGTACACTAGTTACACGTTGCTGTGGAAGTTTTGGCATGTTCACACACACCCACATCCCAACCATCACAGCCTGTGGCTTCATGGCCCTATATGGAAGCTCACCTGTGAAGGTAACCAGGATCTCCCTTTGGATTTGTTTGAGGTCTAAACTAAGCATCTTAGAGGATGGCAAATGGAGCTGCTGTGTGCCCAGGATGGGTGTCAGTCTCTGGCAGTGACCAAGTTGTGGCCTCCTTGTTTGAAACCTGGCTCACATCACCGAGTGTTATGAAGGATGTTTCTTCCTGCCATGCCCTCTCTGGAACAAGATGTTCCCTGCGGAGCAGTGTGCTGTGAGAGTCCAGATCTGGCTAGTCTCTACCAGCTCTGCATGTATAGAAAGATGCCTTTGACATAAAGGAAAACAGGAAAATTATCTGGAGGCTGGCCAGAGGCAGGTGGGAACAGGCTGAGGAACTGGAGGTCTGTTTGGTTTGGTGATGTGGCTACGTAGGTCCCTTGTGGGGAGAGAATGTCATGGAAGAAGTCATTGGCTGTAGCTGATTAAGGGGGAGTTTCCTTAAGGCTAGGAATAGGAAAGCTTGAAAGCACACGTTTCAGCATAATTAGAGGCTTTTCTGAAAGGAAGATAAAATTTGATAAGGAAAGTCTGTACACTTGGATTCCATGCTGGGCTACACACCTGGAGTAGGCCCTTTTCTTACCTTTACATCAGGATTTCAGGCAACATACCATCACCTGCAATTTGCTTTGACTCTGGTGACTGTTAATTCTTACAGTGTGGATTGAAGACATCTTTTAGAAAAGATTTTCTAAAGATTTCTTTTCCCGTTTGTTATTTGGTCATTATGTTGAAAAGGTCTGTCTACCTTGAAAAAGGTGATAATGATGAAAGAGTATAGAAAGCTAAATGGTACTGAGAAGTAAATTTATGGCCTTCTCTTTATTCATCCACCTATTAAAGGATAAAAGGGTATATAATGAGACAGAAGAGTGGTGCATTGAAGGCAGACAGGAATTTTCTTTGCATGTAGTATGTTGCCATTCATGAACAATAATCCACATGCTTAAACCTAACAGGATCCTGAAAAAAAATCAGGCATTAAATAGCCTCTGGCACCAATTGCAATCATTGATAAATACATCAAATTCAAGATTATTGAATGGGCTTCAGATTAATTCTACTTAAATTAACTGAAAGAAAAATCTCTCTGAGGCCAGCTGTCTGTCATGGCATCCCTTGTGCTGTCCCCCAAAACACATTCCAGTTAACACAACCAAGGACTGAGCTATTTGGCCTGCCAGTTCTATCAAGTGTAGTAGTCACCATGCTCCTGTGATGGCCTGTGACTGTCAGTTTGTTTATACTGAGTACATTAACATTGCACACTGTGCAGGCAGATACCTGGTTTTCTGACACCGACTGAATGACAGCTGAATGCTCCAAGTGAACTTCAGTTATTTCTCCTACAAGTGAACTTATATTGTGCTCTACTTAGAGACACTTGGGTTGGCTCTTAGTGGAAAGGTTCAGACCTCCACTGGTCCTGTACAAGTTCTGTCTAAACCATGACAATGACAGGACTGGTAACCTGGCTGATAGTATTCACTTATAGTCTTAAACAGCTTCTCTGACACAAGACATATAAATGCTTTATGAGGCATGTGAATTCCCAGCAGATGCTGCCACACATCAGCTCTGCCCAGGCAGCTCCTGGTTGCCTCACAACCAGCTTTGCTTATGGGCAACTTGGCCTTCCAGCTGGCTGCCCACATCTGTGCAGGTTTGTGCCCAGTAATAAGCCTTGCACTTCTCCAGTCCTGGTGAGATTTAGTGAGCCAGGGACCTCTGCACCTTGTTTTGTTGTGCTGCACAGGCACCCCAAACACAGCCTTCTGGTGGCTGAGGCCCAGGACTGAGCCCTTGAAGGATGTCTAGAGATGTACTGGTAGAGAAATGTCTGGGACCAGGTAAAGCACGAGAGATATTGGTCCTCTGACCTGCAAATGCATCATCTTTTCCTCCTGGAAAAAGGAACAGAGTCTGCTTTTTCACAGCTTCCCTTTCAGACTGGCCAACGTGAGCCATAAATCCCTCAGAGGACACTTTTAGAGGTAAAACCGCTGTGCTTGCAGTCATTGAATGTCTGAGCTGTGCATCCCTGCCCTTTCCTCCTACCCCAAACAGTGAAATGTTTGCTGACACTGTCCAGGAATTCGTCTCTTGGCATTTTAATATGCATGTGTATGATCATCCAATTGCTACAATTACACTGTGGGAATCTTGTTTCTAAAAATACACCAATCTCTGCTGCTCTCCAACACTAGCACGAGATAATGTATCATGTTCCCTAGGTTGCCTGTGGCACACAGAATGAAGGTAATCAATACAGCTGGAAATACATAAAAACAACAACAATTATAATTGCAACTAATTTCCCTCTCACTTTAAAACATCATCCTCTAGCCTGCATTATCACAGCTCCAGCTGTAAAATGCATTAAATCATGTGCTTCCTTTTGCTAAATAGAATCCAGTTACTTTGCCTGAGAGCATTTTTTGAATAGCTTGAAGAGGTAAGGTTTATTATGGGAACTTTAAACCAGTTCCTACCCTTGCAGGTACTCAGTTGCTATCAATTAGTGTACTTAGACCAAAATCAAGAGAGATCTATCTGTTTGCATCACTCAGGTTGTGATTACTGTATTTTGTCTGGGGAAACGTGTGTGCACATTATCTTTGGAATTTAAAGTGCAGCAAACTCCCTGCCAAGAAACCTGATCTTGTTCCAGCTTCTCTTCTGCGTTATTGAAGTAGCAATTGAAAGCACTGTGAGTCAGTGGAGGCTGCAAAAATATTGACAGAATCCCATTCATTTTTACTATTATTAAAAAAAGATCTTATTTTGGGAGGATTTTGTATAACAAATAGCTCCTCTGATCCCAGAGGAGCTCCTCAGCATATAGCATTACTCAGCCTTACCATTGTCTGTTCTGTCTGCCTTTGTGAGCAAAGGAGGGGACTTGGGAGCCCGAACCTCAGTGGTGTAGCCAAAAGTCACAGTGATGAGACCTTGTGTGCAAATCAGTGTATTTCAAATTCCAGCACTGATTGCTGAGAAACAGTTGTTGCATCTCTGTTCCTCCCTCTCCCTGCCTGTAGAATAACAGCAGTAATACCAGAAATGGCAAAGAGCAATCACGAATTCACACAAAGGTTAAACTTTGAATTTCTTCAGTGAGTGGCACTAAATAAAGTACACCTTGCTCGGTGTTTGAAGAAGACACAGAAAGGTCTGAAGCCACAGAAGAGTTCCCCAGGCAGAGGGGATTCCAGCAGTGGTTCCTTCTCAGGGAGAGGACTGGCCACCCCTGAGAAAAGGCAGTGGAAATAAATGGGGATGGATTAGGAAACTGTGTTCTGCATCCATGCAATAATCCAGAGCTGCTACCAGCTTTGCCCCTCAGAGTCTGTTTAATAGCCACTGCAGTTCATCATATCTTTCTTCCAAAAATGGGGTGTAAAAGGAACCTCTCTATCCCTGCTGCAGCCTTTGTCCTTTTTTATTAAAATATTTTGTTTTCTCCTGGAGATTGTAGTGAATCTGTTGCTTTCCCGAGAATGTTTCTTCTACCTAGAGCTATATTCTGTCCTTAGAAGTGGCTTGGATCTCTTCTGGACAGCCGTTTTCTTTCCCATTGAACAGAAAATTTCTTAGCAGCCAGGAAAGAATCCTCTTTGCCTCTTGGAGCGCACAGTGCTGGAGCAGCTACTGGAGCTTGTCATACATTACAACACTGTCAGCACTGGCTTTTCACCCACCAAGGGGGTTTTTTGGAGCCAGGAGAAGGCAGAGCCACTGAACACTGTCAGAAACCTCCAGCATCTTCATCCATCCTTGGCCACAGGCTGCTCCACAGAAAGGGGCTTTGCTTCTCTGCTCAACTGAAGCAACACCTGCCCGTCGCCTTTGGGCACCAAGGCAGTGTGGCTCTGCAGTTGGTGTCACATTGCTTAGCACTGAAACACTCCTCTTTGCTGCTGATTTGCTGTTCAGCTCCAGCAAAGTTTTTCTAATTAGCCAGGCTTTTGTTGGAGCCTTCTAGAGTCACCAGGAAGCCCCGTCCTGCCAAACAGGAGTCAGCGTAGCTCTGGTTGGCCGTCACTCCTGACTGCTGAGGGAGACTAGCAGGTCTCCTGCCTGCTGGGAAGAGATCTGCTACAAGACACCTCAGGGTCTTCCACAGAATGACCCCTCCTGGCATCACAGCCCTGATCTAGTGAGGCACCAGTGAGGAAATGAAAGCCTCAAAACCTGAACAGGATGAGAAATGTGTAGCTTTTGAAGAATGCTGGAGCCGATGTGATGTTTCAGAGCCAGCCTCTATTCTTAGAAGAGTGGTGAAAGTCATATTTTAAAAATAAGATCTAGTGCAGTGCTAGCAAAGAGTCATATACATGGTATTCCTGGGAGTAAATCCCTTTGGCTTGACTTGAAGCTCAGAAACACTTCACTAAAATAAGGCCCAGCTGTGAGGTGTCCATAGTACTGATCTGAATGGGAGAGAAGTACACATGGCACTTGCCACATCAGGCACTTTTCCTTCCCCTCAGACTCATGACTGAGGTTTACTCAGTGTTACAGGTCAAACAAGAGCTTTCCAAGGGCCTCTGCAGGAGTTAACCCATGCAAGTGGTGAAATTTGATGTATTCCTCCTTCTGAAAATTCCCCCAGGCACTTCTGCAGCTGCTGTGGTTCTGCTGTCTGATGGGGAATAGATGCTGCTTGTATACCATTCACAGCCATTTCTGGCTTGCATCGAGGTTACCAAATGCTGTGTTTTATCTCAGAACCTCTAGATGCCAACACATCCCCTCTTAGGGTTATGTATAGTAAACAAAGGCCCAATCTCTGACTGGCTTTGAGCAGGGGTGGCCACAGATTAAGGCTCATGAGTTAGAGGTAGGATGAACTTCATGTGGAGCATGTGAATCATAGTCATTTTAGTGGGAGAAAAAACACAGGACTAGCTGTGTTCAATTCCTGTTCATCTGCTGCTTTAGTGCTATTTGAATGTTGAGGTTTCCCTCAGAAACCTCACTTGTTATTTGCAGCCACAAGTGGATGGAGGGCATAATCCTTTCCCACTTGGGTAATACAGAATTTTTCCAGTAACTTAAAATGAAAGAAGCTGAGTCTTTATGGTTTCCTCTTGCATGTAATGAAGCCAATGTGAACTTTAGTTAAGATGATGCCAGCAAGTGAAACACTGGATAACAATAATAATAATAATAATGTGCATCTGGAGCAGTTTTGGTGGTTTTACTCACCTATGAATCCAGTCCCACCAGAGTAAGCTGAGACATGTGTGAGTTATGCTGCTGTTTTATCCTGTGCAAAAGTGATCAGCAACCTGTGTCATGGCCTGGCCATGAGGTCTGAATCGTGCCTGTTAATTCCTGAGGCTTACACTGCCCAGTGATGTCAGCAGGAGTCTTGCAAGAGTCAGCAAGCTGTTCTTTCCTCTAAGGAAGTTATTTGATTGTTCCGTATAGTGCATTTAAACTGTAAAGCAGTTTTACACAAGCTCTCACCAAAGCTGCACATCCCATTCTAAAGTTTTGCACTACAGTTTTATGAGGGAAAGAGCTACATCTGGAAAACAGACAGAAGGGAAAAAGGCAGAAGTTAAAGTTAAGAGGGTATGTAATGAGCATTAATAGTTCAGACAGATAACAGAACAACCTAGTGAAGATTTCATGTTTTATTGTTATTAAAAGTTCATTATGAAATCAGCACGACACATAAAAATAGATCTGTGGTGAATGGTACATATTACTGTTATTGCCCGGGGTTGTTTCGTGCACAATCTCACTTTTTTTTTAAATCAGAATGTAATGAATACAAGACATTTCGTCAGGGAACTGTGAAACCAGTGTTCCTGCAGCAGAGAGAGGCTGTGCTTCCTGTTGACTCTACCTAATGTATAATGCAGTCAGAAATAGTCCTCTATTCACACTTAAAAATAAACTCAGTTTTAGAGTATGCCCCAGCTGCAAATAACTGGAGAGTGAGAGCTAGAAATAACCCTTTTCTTTCCATGAAAGTCAAAGGGATTTTTGACATGGATTTTAAAAGCAGCAGGACGTGGTTATTTGTTGACAGACAGATGGAGAGGCCTAGCAACAGGAGCTAGGGAGGACCTGTGGTAGGGTAGGAGTTATTATTTAGATCTTGCACATGCTGCTGAATCTTCTTGTTGTAATTGCCTGTGTTCATAACAGCAGTGATTGCTGGGAGGAACTGGAAGGGTGTATCAAAGCCAGATAGGGCGTCTGCATCTCAGTTTTTCTCCCTGTTTGGGTTGGCCTTGGTTCTAACCCCACACACCATTCATTGCAAAGTGACTTTCACCTGCACGCTTTCTGATCCACGTGGTAAGAATGAGAATAATGCCCACGATTACACAAAAGCCTCACAAGGTCACTTACTGTTCTTAGAGTGGTGTAAGCTTTTCTTCTGAAACTCTGTGCTGGTCACTGCAAGAATTTGGGGCTGCCCTCAGCCTAACTCTTGTGCCTTACACCATCATATCACTTCCAGGGGCACCAGGAGGTTGTGAAGTGGCTCAGCAGAGCTGTGGTTCTGCAGTTTGCTGCCTGGAAAGGTCTCTGTGGCTAGCCTCAGTGCAGAAAACAGTGCTGGAGTTTTCTGCGGGCAGCACTTCTCATGGACAGGAGGCAAAATATGCCCCACATCAGATATACGCTCCTTGAATGTCTGTGGGGGAAAAAAAATACCCTAGTGGCATGGCTAGTCCTAAATTTTCCTGTTATTTATTTGGGAGCCTCTCTTACATGAGGCAAGTAGGAACATGTGTCCATCCACGCCTTCCAATGTAAGCAATGATGGTTTTTTGCCATGTGTCCTGGTAGGAAGTCGCAGAAAGTGGCAAATAAAATCATGGCAAAAGCCCATCCCTGGGAAGCTGTTTCTGTATATCCACAGCCTGTGCTCTTGTCTGGCTCTGAAATGCTCTGAACTCCTGCTCTGTTAGGGCTACAGCACCTCATGCTGCCCCAACCTTCCCACCAAGCTGAACAGTGCTGTGGCTACTCTGGCCTTGTCTCCTCCATAGTGAATAGTTTCAAATCTGAAGATAAAAATTCCAGCACTGCTCTCTACACAAAAATCTCTGGGCTTCAGCCTCAGCCTCACAGCAGGACAGTGGCAAGGGTGGAAAGCTGGCACGGCAGAATGGTGAATCAGGCTCTCCCTTTGGTTTTCAGGATGTTTACTCAAAGCAGCCCTTGAGAAAGATGCAAGGCCTCAGCAGATGTCACATTCAACCGGTTTAGTAATATTATGCCTCTTTCTGCTTAAACTAGTCAAGGAGGGGAGGGAGAATATAATATGTTAGTGCAAGTTCTCATAAACAACATATGAATATTTAGTACAAAATGTTCTTTCAAGGTGGGGCAAACGTTTCTAATTGTGACACAAAAAGAAGGTATTTTGTAACGTTTTTAACAACTTGCCTGTGAAAATGCGTTTATGTGAAATATGTTTAGACAAAGACTACTCACATGACACTGAAATATTTCAAGGCTCTTTCTGAGTAGGCAATAACCTAGTTTTAGTTTTTTCTTTTTTTTTTTTTTTAAATCAAATCAGCTTTATCACAACCAATCCCAAAAAAACCCTATAAACAATTTGGTTGTGATTTTTTTTTTTGGTTTCTTTCTTTTCTTTCTCTTTGGAAAAAATAAAGCTATATGGAGGTGAGTGATTTCACTGCACCTGGGTTTTACCCATTTAAGACTTTTTTTCCTTCCAGAATCAACTTCCTCATTCAGAGGAAACCACAAAAATATTCAGCTAAGATTTCAAAAGTTGGTTTACACACTCCTGAAGTCCTGAAGAACTGTAGCTTCCTAGAAACTCACAGACTACTTGTCCCTACTGAAAAACATTTTGTAAACCTGGCCCAATTTGAAAACAAGTCTTTATTTCAGGTCTATTAGAGCTTATATCTAAAATGAAGATCTGAATAACCTCTAAACTGTGGAGACCTAAAAATTCAGGTATAAATTTTGCAGCACAGTCTCCCATCTTAAATATTTGGATTTGGCTGAAGGTCCAACTGAGCAGAAAGAGTTAAGGCCTCAATTTTCTCTGACTTACATTGCACATGCAAGTGTTCTGCAGTTGATTCTTAACAGGATCAGGCAGTGTAAGCCAAGCACCTGTGGAACAGCCCTTGGTGACACAGACATCATCCTTCTTTCACCTGCTAGTGCCCAAGAGCAAAAGAAAAATAAAAAGGCTTCCAGGCAGGTGATAGATAGATTAGATAGATAGATTAGATAGATAGATAGATAGATAGATAGATAGATAGATAGATAGATAGATAGATAGATAGATAGATAGATAGATAGATAGATAGATAGATAGATAGATAGATAGATAGATAGATAGATAGATAGATAGATAGATAGATAGATAGATAGATAGATAGATAGATAGATAGATAGATAGATAGATAGATAGATAGATAGATAGATAGATAGATAGATAGATAGATAGATAGATGTGGAAGCCTTAACAGTGACTTTCTGCCCTTTCCTGAGCTCTCAGGCAAACCACAGTCTGACAGCAGAGGGTTCACAGCCCTTCTTGCCTTGAAGCCTGGCTCAGAAACAACATTGGGGCAGGAGCAGGTGGTGGGCACCGTAGTTGGTGGAGTTATGCAAAGGCAAAAACAGAATCAGGGTAAGAAAAGCATCTTCCCCAGACAGAAAACTCCTGGAGCAGGGACAAATGGGAGTGCCCAGCACAGTGGGTGGGGAGAGGAGTAAGGCAGTATCACCAGGCCCTTGCTTCCACCAGAGATGCCACTGACACGGTGGGGCACCAAGTTCAGCTTGGCATCCATGGTGTAGGCACTGTGCTGTGCCAAGCCTGTGCAGGACAGCTGAAGTGTGAGGGCTGTGAAAATTCAAGGCAGCCAAAATGCTTTTTTTCTGGGATACAGTAAAGGCATGGGAGGGGAAATCTCTACTGGTGTGCTGTCAGGGAGATTCCCTTTGGGTTTGTGCTACTGCAAGGTAATGGTGCTACTTATTCTGTCCAGCCTCCTACTTTTGGCCTCAGGCACTGGCCCTGCATCAGCAAACCTGGCTTTAGATATCCAGTTGGGAGAAAGCACTAGGCACAGAGGGTGCTAAATTTCTCTCCAAATTGAATTCATCTCCTGTCTGCATCAGCCTGGGAACCATAGCGCATTTCCAAGCTGGAGAAAAATCCAAAACACCCCATGTAGAAGCACCTTTCCCTTGGATTTTTATTATAATAATTTTTAAGAATATATTTTGTACCGAAACACTGTCAGCATTCTTTATACAATGGAAAATGACACAGTCATCATGTATTATGTAAAAGAGTAAAAACAGAGCAAGATAGGAACATTTCAATTCAATCTGGAGTACAAATAGAATCTGATGTAAAGCGTAGAAGCCACACACCAGATAAAATGATCACCTGGAAAAAAAAAGTTCTCTCTTAATTTGGAAGTAGGAAGAAAAGTCAGGGAATGTCAAATGTTAAGGCTAAAAATTGAATTTTTAACTATTTTATAGTGGCAGCCTGATTCTTAATTCATCTGGAGCAGCAGCAACAACCCTCCAGCTTTACAAAGAGATTTGCACTTGCATGAAATAAGAATCAGGCTTCTATGCTCAGAGGACTCAGATTGACCTCAACAGGCTTTGGATGAGAGCCACAGTTGGAATTTCAGCTTGCAGTCTAAGGCTTCTTAACTGCAGGCCAAATTAGCACAAAATGAGGCTTTGCATTGGCATTCTACCCTTAACTTTGGATATTCCAGTTCTGGTGGTTTTAAACCACAGTTCTATTGCAGGTTTAACATAGTTCTGTTTGTGAGATTCTTCTCTCTCTCTTATTTTTTATAAAATACTGTGCTACGAAGGATATTTTATAGTCTGTGTTTTTAGTCCCCATATGACATGTTTTCAAAATTGCCTAAATGTATGTTTATATTGTAACTACTCAGAAAGACCCACTACAGTCCATTGTGAGCAGCCAAGGAAAAAAGTGTATTTAGTCCTAAAGAAGTCAAGAAAAGTGGCCGTGTTCATTTATAGTGTAGCACAATGACTGTGTTTATACAGCTATACCTACTATTTTAAAAGCTACTTGAAAAGTTATTATTCATGTGCAGTAGCTGATTTTCAAGCATTAATAACTTGGCTGTCTAGACAAGTTTTAATTGTCATATCAAAGGCCGAATATGTTCTCAAACAAGGGTAAAGAATCTCCCATCTCCCTTGGAAAGAGGCTGGTTCTCTTTCTGAACTAAGAGATTGCCAAATTTAACTTTTTCTCAGGTTATAAAAGCACAGTTAAACCTACAAATTTGCTGTTTAAGTTTTTTAAAACGGATTAACTTCAACTCAAACCTATCCTGTGCAGCAAAGTTAGTAAGCTCTGAAAAACAGATTCTAGTGAATATGCAGAGTTCCCCCCACCAACTACCATGCCCACGTCTTCCCAGGGCCTAGAGGGCTCCATTAAAATGTAACTAAGTGTCTGATAGGAAACATGGTTTTTCAAGAACGATATGTAAAGTTTACCCAAAGAACCTCAAGACATTTTGTACATTCAAAATGTTTACACTTTGCTGTTCTTAACCGCCAGTAAGATTGTTCATTTTTACTAATAATACATACAATGAGTATAAATAAATAAACTACAGATAAGCTTTAAAAATTGTATGAACAATACATTGTGCAAAAACTCATAACGACCTACATTCTATGCAAATACCCTGACTAAAATACACAGGCTGTGTCTGCACACCCTCAGTCAGTTTTTGCACAGCCCTTGGGCCAAACCAGCCGCTGGGATCAATCAGCAAAATTTCATTGCAAGCTGTGGAGGCAATGCTGATTTTACACCAGCAAAACAGCAGGCCCCAAGGTGTGTGCAAAAATGCCATAGAAATCAGTGGGAATTGTGCTTGACTAAGGACTAGACAGTTTGATTGTACCCCGTTAAAGTGAGTGGGAGTTTTGCCATTGATTTCCATGGAACCAGGCTCAGGCCCCGGGTAAGGACATCAGCACATGGCCCTATGTTGTGCTACACTACTCCACTTCAGTGCAGAAACAATATTTGCAAAAGAAAAACTTGGTTTTTGTTGTCACTACTGTTCGGTAACCAGTTTTAGCGCTGCATTTCAGAAACTGCATTTCTGTGAGATTTGAAACAAGACTGCAAGTCTTTCTGAATCCATTCCAATTTGAGTATCCAGCACAGGTGGGCTATTCTGATCCAAGACAAATGGCTGAATGTCTATTAACCAACAGTGCTCTTCATTAGGATAAAAAACAGCCCAATTCATCGGCACAGGAGTGAAGAACTGCATGCGGAAAAGGAACAGGGCAGTCTTCCTACCATAGCTGTGTCCAGAGCTGGCTGTCACTGCTCCAAATGGACGATGGCACCTGAGCTGGTTTGGAATCTGCAGTCCTAACAAGCTCAGCCGAGTTTTGTAAGCTGAAGGTCTCCATTTATCTTTATTGTATCAATTGCTGACAGTGTTTCAATACGGTGGTAAAAATCAAAGAGCTGATGTCCATCCACAAATATTCTAAAACGGGGATGCTCGCAAAGTATCTCAACCTGCAAGAGATAAAATGTTGAAGCGCATTGTTCACAGTGTAACTGGAAAGTTATTTCACAGCACACAAAGAGCACTTTAAGTAGTGTTGGTGCAGTTACACTTTGTGCTACTTATGTGCCACGCAAGAGCCAGGGCTGAGATCAGTTTGCCCCCTTGACACCAGTTACATCGTGATGGATCTGCTCTTACTGCACAGGGACATTAATCCAATCTCTCGCTGTCGTAGCTATAAGCACGCTGGAACCCAGTCCCACTGGCTACTGGGAGGTTTCGCCCCTTGGAATAATGCCAGAAACAAACCCTCTAATCACAGGAAGAAGAAATTCTATCTCCAACCCAAACTTTGAATTCCTTACTACAGTTTTATTTGTTTGTTTGTTTTTTCTTCTGCAGAATAAGGGGGCAGTTCCCTCTGCAATGTTTTCCACACTACTGTTAATTTACTGGAAGGGAGTGAACACGGAGCAGGGAGATAGGTTTTGTCTTTTCCTCCCACATATACAGAGCTGCAAAACTAAAAAGCCTTCACTCCTGTGGCTGCAGATAGCCCAGGACTCCCTGTTGGACTAGACTGCATCTTGCAGCTGCAGTGGAGGAAATGCGTTGCAGGATTGCTGGAATTCAGCTGGGCAGTTTACAAGAGGCACAAACAGGATCAAGGAGGGACACAGCTCTTCCCTCCTCCTGAGAGACCTGCAGAAATGCTCTGGAAAAGCAACAAAGCCTGGAGCTGAACAAGCTTGGACAGGTTGGGAGATTCCTGACATTAGGGGTGGCTTGAGAAGGTGTCCTGTTGTTAAGCTTTGCTGGAGTTGCCCTGCAGGGACATGAGGATACAGAACATGCACTTCTTGCACAGGCCTTTGGAGGCCTCCAGGTCTGGACAAGCTAAGGAAAAAAATCTGCAGAGAAGCCACATGTACACCCTGGGTCATATCATGCTGCTTCCAGGCACTTGACTCTGCTGCTATTACAGAGTGCAAAAATGCAAACAACATCAGCGACAAAGTGACTGAGCCAAAGCCCAAGTGACGTAGAGCATGTCACACTGGGAGAAGTGGCAGCTGACAGTCCAGGAGAGCTTAAACTCCTGGACACCTGGTAGTGCACCAAGCACCAGGGAAGGGCTTGTGCTGCCACGTAGCTCCTGTGTCACTGCGGCAAGCACAGCCAGCCCCAGGCCTTGTTATGTAAAAGATATGGTTACCCTCAACACTGCTCACAGTCCGCTTCTTCAGATCACCTGGGGCCACGCCGGAATGGTAATTGGACTGGGTCACAAGTAATTGGCAAGAACACTTAATAGTCTAACGTATTCACTGAGAGGGAGAACATCAAAGGTACAAAGTCAACTGGGAGCCTTAATTCTATTTGGGGGGAAAAAAAAAAAAAGAAGGAAGAAAAAAAGAAGGGGAAAAGGAACAACTCCCTTTCTCTGGTATCTCACGGTGAACATGCAATACTGCTGTCCTCTAACATCAACTGCCATTAGTCGGACACCCACAAAACATGCTCTGGGTAATGTGTCTGGCTCGCTGAGGGCCCAGCCACCACTCAGTGCAGCAGGCAGTGGAACCCTCTCCACTGGAGCAGGACCCAGCCTCCAAACCTTTTCAAGTGCATTTCCCACACCACCAAAGGGTGTTGCCAGTTCTAATGGGAGAGTTTGTAGAAGCAAGTAGAGCGCAACCAATTTGCAGCAAAACCTGTCACAAACACCCTCTTAAAGCCCAAGCATCTGGGGAGATGGTGAGCTTTTGGGGCTGGGGGAGATTATCTTGGGGGCAAGAAGGATTAAGAGAGTTTGGCAGCTGGTCAGTGCACTGGCATTTAGCAGAGGGGCCAGTAAGGTTTTGTAAGAAGGGTGGGGAGGAGAAGAAGGGTTTTTCTGGGTCAGCTGCATGGAAAAGACATGCAGCCTTTTTTCCTCAATGTAGTGGAGCTGGTGAGAGAAGCAGCCCTCTGCAGCCACATACTTTGTTAGTCCTGATTTGCAAAGACATCTTCACGTAACCATAAACACTACAGATGGGAATCTGCTTCTAGGTCAACCCAGTCCATCCACAGCACCACAGCATTTCTCAGAACACCATTTTCAAGTGACTACACAGTTAAATTTGATGGGAGATTTAATCCCAGGGTTCAGGAAAGAATACCACTATTGCTTAGCTGTTTAATCTGCTAACACGGACCAGCTACGGTCAACCTCTACGGAACATCCCCAGAGACAAAGGATGAACATGATCCTTATTAGCTGCACTAAATTGCAAACACTGTGTCCATTAAAAAAACCATCAAAATATACATCAGTCCCACAGAGTATTTACATTCTCCAGTAATAACTTATAGTGCACTAATAACATAGAGGTACTTTTTAATTTATAGCTATAAAACTAAGCTCAGGAAGTTGGGCTTCATAACACAGTATTACAACGTCCGACTTGTCATAGTGCCCAGGTGAGGTGTTCTCAGCCCCATCTGAACTGCCCACAGCTGCACGTAGCAGCAGGATCTCTGCACAACTTTGGATGGATACAAACAGACCAGCAACTCGTGCCTCTCAACCACAGAAGTGTGGGCTACACTGTGATTTCATGAAAGCCAAGTCAGGTCCTGCTGCAGCTCAGATCAAATGACACTTTATCAGATAGCGCTGTCATCCTGGTACTCACCCTAAAAGGCTGGTCCGGTATAAATGGAAAGTAAGGAATAGACGACTGCTCTTCCCCCCATTCTCCAGCTACACAAGAGTTTCTGACAAACTGTCTGTCTGTAAACACAGCTTTGAGTTCTATGGCTACATCCGCAGGAGGATCTTCTGACTCGCCACAAGTCAGACTGATTCCAAAGCTGCAACACAAACAAAACAGGTCTCGTTCAGCCAGAAAAAAAACCAAGTAAGTCCCAAATGCTGCCAGTCTCATTTCTCAGCTTATTAAAGCCATGGGTATAGTGGTACAGGGGGAATGGCAGCTCAGCTCCTTCAGAGGAAGCCCAGCAGGGACAAGAACATGGTGTGTGCAATACATACACCTGTGTGTTTGCATGGCACTGTACATACATGTATATATATGCTCTTTATGCTCCCGTACTCCCAAGCGAAAACGGGATCCCTTGAAGAAATGCCCCCTCTATGGGTCAAGGGAGAAATCAGCAAGCTATATTTAAAACGATAAAAATAATCCTTTCCAGAAAGGAGGGATCCGTGTGAATGTGTGTGTGTGTGTACGTGCGTGTGGCCGCTCGCCCCCTGCCCGGGCCCAGGTGTTACCTCTCGGGGTTGAGGTCCACTATGCCCATCACTAAGATCTTCTTTCCCGGCCTCATCCCTCCTTTGATGTGCCCGCAGAAGGGGACGATCTGGAAAGGACAGGGTGGCGAAAGTCAGCTCGGCAGCGGCAGCAGCCGGGGCGGAGAAGAGGGGGGAAATCAAAGGGGTTAGAAAAATAAAATAAACCCCCTTCCCGCCCCCCTAAAAAAACCCCAAAACCCACCCCAACAAAACCAAACCCAACCAAATAAAGGCGACTTACCAGGCGGGGGAAATACACATCAGCTTGCACCGGGGATCCCAGCGAGTTGTTTAAATGCCCGTCCTCTATTTTCTGCAGGTAAAAAGGGAGAGCGCTGAGGCCGAGGCGGGCAGGAGCCCCCCCATCCCGGCTCATCCCGGCCCATCCCGGTCCCCTCGGGGTCGGTGTCCGACCCGCACTCACCAGCGCGTCCCGCTCGGCCACGGTCCCCGCCATCTTGTGGAAGCGGCGGCGCTGGGGACAGGGCGGGGGAGAGG
>VXAU01002531.1:829948-906015 GCA_013399695.1 Formicarius rufipectus
CCGAGGGGGAGCCGCGCAGGGCGGGGCGGGGGCTGCGGGCACGGCCCTCGGGGGAGTGGGGACGGAGAGGGCTCCAGGGCGGTGGGGCACGACCCCCTCACCTGGACACGACCCCCTCACCTGGACACGACCCCCTCACCTGGGCACGGCCCCCTCACCTGGGCACGGGCCCCTCACCTGGGCACGGGCCCCTCACCTGGACACGACCCCCTCACCTGGGCACGGCCTCCTCACCTGGGCACGACCCCCTCACCGGGCACGGCCCTCTCACCTGGGCACGACCCTCTCACCTGGGCATGGGCCCCTCACCCGGGCACGGCCCCCTCACAGGGCACCTACCGGGGGTGGGTGCCCGGAGAGCGGCCACGGCAGCCCCTTCTTGCCTGAGCTGGGACACCGCGGCTGGGGTGCCCTGGGCCGCTCCCCTTCTCCGGAGGTGGGGGACACACCTCGTCCCTTCTGGAATGAACCCCCGGCTCCCCCGAAATTAACCCCGCTCCCCACCCTGTGTCGAGGACCTTCGTGGGGTGGTGGGCAGCCCAAACCCCGCAGCCGCGTAAAGCGGTGGGTGATGCCGGAGAGCTCCGCGGACACGCCGTGTTCATGGTTATGCTACGCGGCGGTGGCTGCTGGTGTCCCGCTTTTCGGGCAGCCCCCGCCGGGAATCCCCTTCCTGGACCCCAGCAGGAGTGACTGTTCCCTCCAAAGATGCTGTAATGACCCTGAGGAGTAGAGTCCCTGGGTGGGGAGGGGATGGGGAAGGCTTTCTTCCCGCTTCCTCGCCGCTGGGATGTGATGGCGTGAGCAGCCCTTTGGGAAACGTGACACAGCAAATGGACTTGGGCTGTGCCCTGCAGGACCTCGCACGGGTCCCTTTGGCTTTCCGTGCCTCTTGCCTGCACGCTGGGCTGGGTTTGGTGGATGCTGTTGTCCTTCCTCATCTGAGGCGCTGCGGGGATTAATTACATCGAGTAAAGTGGGGTGGAAGGAGCTAAGTCACTGCAATATTTAGGGTTTCAATATGACTGTGTCTGTTGGGAAACGCTTGCAATCGGTGGGTGATGCCGTTTGAGAAATCAAGAGGTACCGAGAGTAAATACGGATTGTGCAAGTGTTTAAACACTGGGCTACCTTTTCAGCAGTGCCTGCTAATTTGGGGTATTTTCATCTCTGGATGCCCAGCTGGAGATGGCTCACAGAGGCTTGTGTTTGAGCATACAGGTCTGCCGTAAGCCATGGCTTCTTCAGGAGTAGCAGCACAGCTGGGCACGAGGGCAGTGAGCATCCCTGTGGCCCAGGTCTTGGCACGGGAAAACCACTGGACTGTTCTCTTCATGCCAGAACGTTGGTGCATTCACAAGTTCATCACTGCAAAGTGGAACTGGAGTTAGCTTGATGCTTTTGTCAGTTCCTGCGTGCTGCTCACCTCGCCACAATGCTGGTGCCAACTGCATTATCGTTTTTTTCCTATTAGCCTAAGAGAGAACAGAAATCTCACTTAGGTTGTTTTAGATTTTCTTGTTTGGTTGTTTTTGGGGTTTTTGTGTGTTTTTTTGTTTGTTTTTTTTTTTTTTTTTAATTTAGTTGTATGGTGTTACACATTATCCCAAGAGTTCTTTTCAGAACCCCTTGTCTTCTGTGCTGTACAGGGAGCCACTTTGTTGGATAAGATTAAATTCACTGGACATAAAATCAGGCCAGCCAGTTATTTGTGCCAAAGGACAAACTTATGAGGAGAGAGGTAATCATTATGTCTTTGTTTTGTTGCTAGTTTTATTTGAACTTTTTCATTTCAAAATAATTAAATAGCAAGACTTGTCCATTTGGCTGGCTGCTTTGCCTGTGTTTGTCTTCTTGGCATGTTTTCTGAAAACCAGCACAAACGCAGCATTTATTTTGTTGGCCATGAATTGACTGGAACAACCTGCACTATAAAATTGCAATGAGTTTTTAAGGCTCTGGTGGTCTGTGCATTTCTGTTTCCATGCCACATTTTCCTCTTACCCCATAGCAGCCTAAGAGGAGATTGAAAATCTTGTGTACACCACAAACAAGGTGAGGCAGCCAGAGCAGGAGCTTTGCCTCCGTGTGCTGCTGTCCTGCTTGTGTGATGGTCGCTCCTGTGTTTTTTCCGAGGAAGATGTTCTCTAGCAGAGGTTCTCCAGCAGATTACCTGCCTCTGCATTGCCCAGCAGTCTGTGGAGCAGGGTTCCATTTCTGGAATGGCAGCACCGTGCCTCTCACCTGTGGAGGGGCTTCCTTGAGACCCAGCTTCCCAGCAGGTTCCCCTCTGCAAAGATCTGCAGGGTGAGTGCTGCACCTAAAGTCCTGTACTTGTTCTTCTGAGGAAGGAGAGGCCTGAGCCAAATCTGTTCCCTCACTCATATAGTCCTTGGTAAATCATCTGCACAAAATAGTATTTTTCCCATTCAGTAGTTTTAACAGCCTTCTTGGCAGGGAAGCTCTTGAGTTTTCATGCTTGAGGATCTGAGCTTGCAGACCTTGTGGCAGTAGCTGGAGTAGCATGATGTATATTTATGCGCCACTGAAATAGCGATGAAGTATAAGTTACCAAATTTGTCTGGTTGACCAAGTACAAAAAACCTTTTGGATAGGTCTTGTCTTCAGTTTCCTGGCTTGTGCAGCCTTTTGCCCAGTGGGAGCCTGGGACTCTTGAAATACAGAGAATCATATAAAGATTAAAAAGAAGTGACATGATGTGAACACCATTTGGGAGCATTTAATGACATGCCCAGCCCAGTCACCAAAGCCCTTACTGAGAACTGGCAAACCCAGAACTTCATCTTAATCCCAGCACCTTGTATCTTGCAGCCACTCCCTTTGATGATTTAAAAAGGTGTATCTAATTCTTAGCTGGCCTTCACCGGCAAGGAATGCAGCATGATTGCAAATTTGGTGTGGTATAATTACCCTGCCTTTCTTGCCCCATTACCACTGACATTATTCTCCTCATGCCTGGCTTTATAGACTGACTTGTAGAACCTCTCTGGTTTGTTTTCCTTTTTTAATGACAATGTTGAGAAGATGGGAGGTGTTTGCTGGTTTCATGGAAGCTTCCTTTGGTTTCTGGGTGGCAAGGCACCCACCTCCTGGTTTTTGTAAGACTCGGAAAAAGCTGAGTCATCCAATAAAGGATAATGTCTTGGAATAAGTTTGATTCAGTGGTTGGAGCCAAGTGTTTAATAGTTCAGAGGAATTCCTCCTTTTTATAATTACAGCAGTAAAATGGCAGTGCTGATAAACAATTATTTGGGTTGGTTTTTACCTTTGTAGCTTTGCCACTGCAAATCCTCAGGTAGAGGTTTATTTGTGTTTGGTTTTTTTTTCAGGCATAGATTTCTCCTGGGTGGGTGTTCAAGGCAGGACTTGGGAGAGGATAGTAGTGACAATGAGTAGTGTCTTGGAAGGGGCAAGGGGCTGGAGACCCCTCTTGCCACGTGGCTTCAAAGTGTTCCAAGGACAGGTCCCTCTGGCACTGTGTGCCGAGGCTGAAGCACAGGGTGCCGTGTGCTGGTGGAAATGTTCCCGAGCCTGCCCTCCCACGCTCCCCCGTGGGAAAGACAAATGACAGTTATCTGTACGGACAGCATGGAGAGAGTGTTTACCACGCCTGTGTGCTCTCACAGCCTAGTGATGGAGGAGGGGACCCAGGGTTAGGAGCAGCACCCCTCTCTTGACATTTATTTCTTGTGGCTTCCTTGCTTCTTGTTGCCCCCTGAATTATTACAGTCAAAAGGTTTGCCCTTAGGAGTTCAAGCTCTGGCTGTGCGTGAATTCAGTGGAGAAGTCAGTTTTCTGAGGCTCCCAGTAACAGGTTGTGTAAACTGGTGTTTATGGAGATGGTCCTGGTGAGTGAGTCATTTGGTCACATACAGGACTGCTGCATGTCTGGTGCAGAGCAGGCGTGTATCAGAAATACCTGTGTTGAAGATTGTTTACTGGAGTTTGCCCCAGGAACCAAGGGCAGGTACATAAAGGCATGTCAGATAGGGCATTGCTTGCTGGTTGAAGGCTGTTCACATTCAGCATCTTTCAGCTCTTCTTCTACAGAGAATCAGTGTCTAAGTGCATCACAGGCTGGTCTTTCCTGCTCTGTCTTGTTTGGCTCTTCTTTGGTATTATCCTATCTCAACAATTTTTTCATGAATCTCATAATGTTGGTTCTTTTGCCTTTCAGTTTCAGTTTTGTGGCCTTTGTCATTTCACAAATGCCAGGCCAGTTTTATTCTACTTAAACTCCATTTTTGTGCCTTTTTCTTTTTTTTTTTTTTTTTTTTTTTTTTTTTTTTTTTTTTTTTTTTTTTTTTTTAAAGAAGCCATTTCTAACAACTTGAGAATTTGGCTGTTTTCCTAACAACTGAAATCTAGTGGCAAATAAAAAATAACATGTATATAGTGGTCCTTAAAAATCTTGTGATTTTTCTTCCCACTTTGGGCGGGAAAGGAGCAAGACTTAAGGAAGCCACCTGCAGCTCACTCCTTGTCTCTCCTCTTTGCAGACAGAGAGTCCTACAGTGCCACTCAGGGAGATGCAGAGGGTTGGGGAGCCACCAGGAACACTGGTAAGTCCTTGCTGGTGGTGCTGGAAGAAAACGTGTCATGCAGGACAGGGAGCCCAGAAAGACAGAGGGTCCCAGCTCTGCTGTGCTGGTACCGGGTGACACCTCACCAGTGTGCCTTTCTGCTGAGGGGCTGCTCTCCCAAGAGGATCAAAGTCCTGCCTCCTCCTGCCTTTCTAGTTTTCTCAGAGCTCTGTGACTGCTGTTACAGGTGCTTATTCCTGTTCATCAGCTGAAGCGCTGTGACTCCTGGGCCTCCCCCAGTTGATGTCCACAATAAAATGACCTTTTCTCTCCTCTGATTGTGTTGCCATAGGATATTCTGGAGTGGGAAGCTGTTGTTTGGGGAAAAATCTTGGGGGAGGATTGAGTTTGGGGTGATTCTTTGTCCCAGCATCCTTCCTAGCAGGGAGCAGGGCTGAGTTGTGGTGCTTTAGGTGTCAAATCAAAGCACAATATCCCACATAAGTGTGGAGGTTGTGTAAGGCACCTGCAAAGTCTCTCTAGTCCAACATCTGCTCCCTCAGATCAGGGTGGCCAAGACCATGTCCTAGTGAGTTGAGGGAATCTCCTTAGAGCAGGACCATGTGGTCAGAGCGAGAGCAAGACATAGGTGGTCGTGGTGGACAGGAAGGGCTTAAAGGCCCTCTCACAGCCATTATCATCTGTAGCTTACTGTCCCCTGCAGCCAGCCATCCTCCTTGCACACTGGGTGGTGGACGGTTTCCTCAGACCCCTCAACTCATGGCAGTGGGAGAGATTCACTTCCATGGGTGGTAGAAATGCATCAGCTCACCCAGAAAGCCTTTGAAGCAGCAAAACCAGCAGCTGGACTGCTGAGTCTTCCATGTATCCTGGTGTGATCCAGCTGGACACCCTCAACCTGATGGAGGGGAGAGGATTAGCACTCTCACCATGGTTTCTGTATTGCTCATAAATGCACAAGTTACAAGTTGCAGATTGCATACTGAATTAGAGAACTTGGGTGCTCAAAACCTAATGAATTAAGTGGTGAATGAGTGAAATGATGTGTTAGATTCCTATGTACAGAGGAGATTGAGCCTTTATTTGCTGGGGTTTTTGTTTGTTTTTCCAATGAGCTCATAAAACATAGCTGAATCTGTGGAGTACCTTGTACTGTAAATATGAAGTATCTAAAGGTACCATGACACTACTCAGTCCAGAAGAGGTTTCATGTAGCTTTTCACTGTCTGCAGGACAGGGTGGGGGATGTTTACTATTTTGAGAAGCTCCACAGGGATTATTCTTTACCTCTAATTAAAGACCTGATTTAATATTTCTGGGTTTAAAGTGCTCTCTGCAAATGAAGTGTGAAACATGGGAATCACATCTTTTAATTGCAAGCAGAGCAAATTCTGCACTTGGTCACATGTGGGCAATGCAGTCCCTGCATGGATTTGCTGGGCATCACTGGTCTGTCCAAAGTGGTTTTCTGGTTCTGGTGCAGTAGGAGCAGAGCCAGCATCTGGCTGAGTCCCAAACATATGCAGGTACAGTGTGAGATTGACAATTTCCCTTCATCCCCAACAGTGCCTTCAGAAGATCCCACTCAATCAGCACATCTGCCCAGACTGGGAATGAGGCCGTTCCTGGGAAGAAAAGGAGAGATGGCAACTGCTGTGGGGCTGACCAAGCCAGGTTTCCCTGCCTATGCACATGGGTTTCAGGTGCTGTGTTCCCACCCAGGACTTGTTGCAGTCTGAGCTTCTCTTCCCATCTGGATCGTATGAGGTCAACGCTTTGTAAGAGCAACACTTTGCTCTTACAGGCGTCCTGCTGTGCATTGCAGCAGTTCAGAGATAAATAATTTATTTAGGAAGCATGTTTTGTGCATGACTTAGAAAATGGAAGAGAAGAGGAATATTGCAAAAGCAAACTGTGGGGTGAACAAATGCGTCCTTCCACACAATTTCTAAGCATTGCACTCTGCCACTTTTGTTTCACAATTGCTTTCTCTCCCATAATTATCTTCAAAAGAGAAGGCTGATCCAAAGTGTTTCCTTTTCTTTTCTTTTTTTNCTTCAGAGTGGTTCATTGATTTCCATTTTTAATAATAAATTTGAATAAGTAATAGAAAAAACCCACAGCAAAACATTACCCAGGATTTAAAAGAGAGAAGGCACATATGTGCCAGAGCACACTTCATCTGTGGACATCAAAGTGTCTCACACAGGTCGTAATCCACATTTCAAAGATGAGGAAACAGAGGTGCTGAGAGGGAAAGTGGCTTAGCAGGTCAGTGGCAAAGCAGGGCAAGAGTTTCCTGAGCCTGTACTGCAGGCTGAGGTGAGGGAGCAGTGGAGAACAAACCCATCCTTGCCTACTCTGGACAACCAGGTCCCAAGTGCAGTGAAGGCATGGTGTCACTGCAGAGAGAACACCAAATCATGCCACGAGTTGTAAAGCCAGCAAAGCCTGGTTTCCTCCAGTTTTGTATCTAGTATGATAGTCCAGGGTTGTCTGCTGCTGGCCTTTGATGGTACAATTATGGAGTACTACTGTGGCTTTTCCCTCACCAAGGGCGCTGGTGGAGTCTGACTCCTCAGCTTTGTTCTCTGTTTTACCAAAGCTTTTGGGTACTTGAGAATTTTGATCTTTTCTGTTCTGTGTTCACTGTGAGGCAGCGGAGTCACAAAGAACACATCCTTGCGCACACACACACACACACACACAGGCATGTTTGGCTTGGCATTGAAATTTGGACTTATCCTATGGAACTATGCAATCAGCCAACACCTTAGTATTGTAGATCTGTGGCTTTGAACAATTTTTCTCTGTAACAGATTTCTGAAAGTGGATAAAGGGTGGCACAGCAAGGATTTTCACAACGTTGATTCAATAACTACTTATGGAAAAATGTTTCCCAAGGGAAGACACAAGATTGGACTTCCAACTCCATAGCTGCAAATTCTTTGAGCCCTGAGAGGCTCATGACAAAGTGAGATTCATGTTATTCATTTGATGAGCAACTTGAGTGAGAAGCTTTCTTCATGCCTGCAGCCATGGCCCCTTGGGTCATGGTTCTGTCACATCTTGTTACCCAAAGAGAGGGAGGTTAAGTGGGAATTTTGATGTCAAAATCTAAAGTAATGGGTTTCAAGCTTTCTAAGTTTGTGAACTTTGAAAATGCTTTGGGAAGCTGTTCAGTTTCATTTGATGGTAAATTGAAATCTGCTGAGAAGAGGTTTGTTTTCTTAACATTGTCAGATGCAATAAAGGTACACCATGGATGGCACAGGTCTGCTGGCCAAAAACTGAAACCAGTTGCTCTATGGAACATCCCTGGTATTTCAGAAGTGTTTCTAATGGCTCAAAAGAGAGCATCTTGCCCTCTGAGGACTAGAAGACAACTGTTGAATGAGCATATGGAGTTTTACAGCACAATGTGGCCATGAAGGTCTTGGAGTGTTTCAAATAAAGGGATTCACCTCTGAAAGATAAACACAATTTGGAAGATTGTCCCACTCCACTCATATTGTGGGAAGCAGCAAAATCAATGGGAGTTTGCAAGTGAAAGTAAGTTTGCTAAACAGAATTTTTTCTCCGTCCACATGCTGTGACTCTTCCAGTGGGCACTGCAGTGGTGGGATCCCTGTGTGTCTGTTTACTTTTGGCAGAATGGTTTATTTGGAGGGGAAGGCCCTCACCCATTAGCTTCTAGTCCACTGGCTGACTACTGAATGTTTTACAACCCCAGGTGCTTTAATAATGTTCTTTTAACACCTCGCCTTTCCATGGATTACCAATATGTTGCTTGGACTAGTGAGGCTTTGCAAGCTGTTGTTTTGTTATTTGGAGAAGATACACAGATGATGGTGGAGGAGAGATACTTGAAGATCCCTCTTCTTCACACCTTACCAGGAGAAAATTCTGTGCCAGGTGATCTTTAGATGATCTTGGTCCTCTCTCTCTTCTGTGTCATGAACCTAACATTCCTTGCTGGATGCCCAGTGGTCTGGTGTCAAGACAAGCCAAGAAATCTTTCTTTCCTTCCAGCCAGTGTGGGTGCTTTGTCAGGAGGTGTTGGTTTGATCTCTGTTAGACTGAAGGTGCCATTTCCATATCTGCATTGCCTTTGGTCAGTGTCACAGTTTCCTTGGTTGATACACTGAATCTTGGCATGACAATGTGAGAGCTAAAGAAAGGAACAGTCCTCTTTTGTTCCCATGAACCTGTGGGATGCAAAATCCACCTTGAGGAGGCTCAATGAAGGGGAACCATTTCCTTAGCTCTTCTTCTTGGCCATTTTAGGTGTTAATTGCAATTACCAGCGATTATGGTACCTCATGTTGGAGGTGTAGGTGAGTAGCTGGGGTTTGGGTATTTTCCTGCTGGATCCAGACACACAGAAGGGAGGTGCAGGAGTTTCTGTCACCACACCTAACCCTTTGTCAATTTGGGGCCAGAGTGCCCAAGGTGATTGTTAATGACGGCGGAGCTGCCTTGTTTGTCCACTGCATAAGTAAAGCATATTTTCTAGCTATTTCCTCCTCCAAGTCTCTCCCAACTCCTTCTAACTTCCCCACATCACTCCCTTTTCCCAATCTTCCAGTCTTTTCACTCTTCCTCTTGCTGTTTCAGCTCTGGTGGGCAACAGCCAGGGGGACAGAGGCCTTTGCAAGGGCAACCTGAATGTTTTGAATGTCTCTGTGCAACCCTCTTCCTAAAATCATCTGTGTCAAAAAGTGATGTTTTTGCCTTGCATTGCAATGATCACATTTAATTATTAGTTAAATATCAAGGTCAGCAGCCACTCCTATCCCTAAAGAAGCATTATGCCTTTTGAACAAGTGGAGCTGGAGGGCAAGGGCATTTAATGATCAAACCATCAGCAGAAGAATTGACCTTCCCATTTGCCCTTCAAAGCCAATGTTGTCTTATCTTCCCAGAACCTGTGAGTTGTATATCAAGTTAGTGTCCTGCTAGGGTGGGTAGGCTTCCCTGCCACCCGTTTGAGGAACTGCCATGATTTCAGCATCCACAGGAAAAACAATTCAGACAATCCACCATGTCTTTCCAAAAGCACAAACACAGCATGATGGGACACACCAAAACCCATTTTGAAAGTAGTACACTAGTTAAATGGACAGACCCTGCGGACACTCTGGATCAATATGCAATAACAGTGGTGCTGTGTGAAGCTTTTATTCCATCAGAGCGGCTCTGTGACATTGATTTGTGACAGAGAATAACAAGGGAGCTTTTCTATGTGTAAATCCACTTCCTAACCAGGCAGACTTTTACAGCACAGAAGTGGTAGTGAGATATTGGTGCTAGTTTCTTCCATGTGTTCTGACAGGGATATGTTTCTGATCCTCTTTGCCCACAGTACATCTCCTTTAGAAACGTCTTTTTTTTTTTTTTTCTGGAAGAGCTTTACTTGGGGAAAAAGTTAATTTTAATGACAGTTTTATGATGTTCAAATATTAAAGTCTTTGCATAGCAGAGGTACAGATGGTTTTTCTGCATGCACTTGTGTGGTCTGGGAATCACAAGGAATTATGCTAGCAAGAATATGGGTTTTTGTTTATATGTTGGGAAAGCCAGTACTGTAACTGAATATAATGCTAAACAAAAATAAGCCAGGTGCTAATTTTCACTCACTGGCCACCCAACTGAAATATATTCACACCATCACCATATCAATAAGGGCAACTGTGAGGAATCAAGTGAGTTGGAGTCAGACTCACCTCACCACCTTCAACACCATCAACTCAATACTGGAGACTCTCTGGATAAAGGAATTTTGAATGGAATGAACCATAGTCTACAATTATCTTTTTCTATCTGTTGGGTTTTAAAGGAGAACAGAACTGCCACTTAAAGTGTAAATATCTGGTATTGGCTAGATAAATCCTATGTTTGACCCCTGAGAGACTCAGTAGATCTCCAGACTGCCAGTCTCACCTCCCACTCACCTGGGCACAGTGCCCAGTGTATATATATGGCACCAGTGCCTGCTCAGCCTGTCTTAATTAAAAACAGCTTTATTATCTGATAGGTACCAACAGAATATAACCTACGACACAGAAGGCTCCTGCCCTGAGGACGTTTCCCTTTCAACAGATGGCAAGCAGCAAATATGCCAGAAAAGCTCTGCCTTGGAAGGCTCCCCTTCAGAGGTAGCATCACTGCTGACTGGTGTGGATGCCAGCTACAAAAGGAGGTCTTCAAGGCTAAGGCAGCATGGAAAACCTGCAAGGGGAAAACATGAAACCATGAAACAAGGGAAAAAGACCCAACTGATTAGTATTCACCAGTGAGGATTTTATTTCACCCCGTTGCTCTCCCTCTGTACTTAGCGCTGTGCACAGACAGCACGCAGGAGAGCAGCTCTGCCCAGGGAGGTGCAGCACCCACACAGGCAGGGGGAGGGCTGGGGGGACAGCACGTACTCGGCTTAATTTTGCAGACTTGAAACAGATTTCACCATCTGATGTCATGACTGGTGTGAGGTTGGTGGGGATGTCGGCGACGGAGGCAGTAATTAAACCCCTGGCATTCTAGCTGGAGGCACAGCCATGTCCTGCTTCGTCTGAAGCAGAGTTGGTCTGACACAGCAGAATCCTTTACATAACCAGGCCAGATTTTCATTTTTGGAGCAACAGTTTCAGAAGAGCTCCAGACAGAGTTTGTCACTATTTATAAGCTGGAGAGTGAGTGCTCTTGTGTCGCCTTCTGTCTCGCACTCCATCAGGTGACACTTATGTCGGGGAGCGAGGGCTGCTCTTGCAGCTCACCACACAAGGCTTCTGCTTCCATTCCCATTTCCTCTGCATTTTGTGTTGGGATGGCAGAGGTTTGCACTGGCATGCGAGACATTTTCTTAGTGCTGCTCTCCAACCGCAGTCGCATTTCAGAAGCGTTCTGGCACACTGCCCTGCTGGCAGCCCACGGTCGCAGTAGCAGCTTCTCAGGCTGAAATGTTTTTGTTGCAACGCATTAGCCCATCTCTATTACTGCAGAAGCTTTTCCTTTTCTCCCCTCCCCATCTCTTTTGGGCCTATCAGATGGTGTGGACCCTTTTCAGGGAATCATTAATCTTCTTCAGCGTTTGGAGTGAACCTGAATTAACACTGGTTTGGAAAAAAACTTAATGGGAAAGACTTAGTATGTTCCTTGGCTTGTTATTCTGGCTGACACCATCTCTTGCAGCTGCAGTATTGCAACAGGAATAGTGCAGCAATACAATTACAATGGCCTGGTACGTGTAAATATGATTGTAATGAGAAAAATCATACTGACATGCCTACCAACCCCTGATGTGGTCACTGCCTATCCCATCAGCGTGCTTTTCTTGTAGACACACTCACCCAGTGGTTTCCTGGGAAAAAAAAAAAAAAAGAGGCTTAAAGCTTACAGGCATTCTCTAACAGCAGTTAAAACTGTGGGATAATTAAGGTCAAATACTTTAATTCGTTGGTTCCTTTTTCAAGTAAAACTGTTCATTCAGCAAGAGTAAGGACAATAGGTGACTCCCCATGAGTTCATCATCTGTAAATCTAGGGTGTAAAGTAAAACAAACATGTCATAAAACTTCTGCCCTGGTTTTTTTTTCCCACCTGTTCTTCAGATTATTCATTAATTTTTTGGGAAAACTTATTCTTTCAAGACTTTAAAATCATGGGCTACACATGAGGAACAAGTAGGATGTGCACATGGAAGACACTGAGGTCTTGATTTGAAGCAAGGGCAGGAGAGGTAAAATGTTGGCATCCTTGGTGAGGAATAAAGCAAGCTAGAGAGTAGTGGGCTGGGGGGGCATTCATGGTTCGGAGATCACTGCTCAAGTTCAAAGCACTTAGGCAGATACATACCTGTAATTAAGTGTTTAAACCCAGACCTGAAGCAGTTAAATGCCTGCACAAACTTAAAACTCTAAGCCTGTCACCTAAACATGTGCCTCTGTGCTCTGCTGAGTCAAAGCCTGCACAGTGAGGTGGGTTGTGGCAAGAGGATTGCTGGGCTATGGTCTCACACCTACTGGGACCAGCAGAGCTGGAGTATTTTGTAGGAACTCAGCTACCAATGTCAAAGTCTGTAGAAGCCTCAGTCTCCAATTAACATCTTTAATCTTATTATCTCAAGTCTTTTATCTTCACATTTTCTTGCCTGTTTGTTTGTTTTCTTTAAATTTGTTTACATATACAGAACTGAAAGTTTTTCCGGAAATGCTGGTATGGCTTTTAACTGCAAGAATGATTCACTGAGAATAATTAAGTCAAAGATCTTGGCATCTCTTTTCCTTGTAAAAAAGGTGGTGGATATTCTGTGATTTTCTTGAAAGATTTTCCCCCCTGAATGTGTATGTTTACACTCACACCCACACAGACTCACACACATTTGCAAATGCAGACACTTCCCTCTCCTTTCTGAGCTTTTAAGTTCTAGAGCAGCATATCTAACCTGTGCAATTAACCCTTTCTGCTATGTATCTCCTTTATTTGTGTCTGAAAGAAAGACAGAGCTTTTGAGGTTTGTGGGACTCGTCCTGTAGGGTTTTCGTCTGTACCATAAATCTCCTGAGCTTCCAGCATGGAGGAGGCACATGCAAACAGCAAGAAAACTGCGCTCCAGGTTAACTCCTGTGGTGTTTGAGGCTCCATCTGGGAGGCTGCCACTTGGCATGGATCAAGCCAGGCATTTTTCTAAGCCTAGATCTGCTCCCAGGGCCCAGGATTGTTCCCCAGCATCGTTTAATTTATTAGATGTTGCTGTTGATATGAAGGTGATAGCTTGCTCTCATTTGACTATTAGCAGCAAAAGGAGTGACCTCAGACTTTGTAAACCCTCTGGAGTAATCTTAGGTAGTAAATTAAACCTGGACCTTGAAAGTGTGGAAAACAAGCTGATACGGAGAATAAAGGGTAGGATTTCCCCACTGGCCCTGTGCATGAAGTCTCTCATGGAACTTTGAGTGGCTGCTCATTGTAAACATCAGCAATACTTGAACTGTTTGCTTTGTAGAGCTTGCAGTTTCATTTGAAATGTAGGCACCTAAAGAAAAACCAAGGTGCTAAACACCTTTGAAGAGTAAGTTCTTATTTTTCCCCTTGTTCTGAAAAAGTCACTTATGCAATGCCAGAATCCCTGTAGCTTAGTACTTTGCACTGTTATTTCAGAAGTTAAAAGGTATGATGGTGCTTTTTAATCACCAGCACAGCGTGACAGAAATCCTAGTTGCTTTGCAGTGATGGTCATATCATTGCAATATTAACAGCTCCCTTAGGACCTGTGCAAGGTAACCAGCAGGCTGGAGGTGAGCTGTGTTCAGCCAAATAAGCACAAGGAGCCCACAGCAGAATATGGAGTCACTCTGTAATTATACTCCTGTTTTTTCTGCCTTGTCTGTGAGGGAGAGTCACTGGAACAGCAGAACTTTCATAAATTCAGGGAGGGCCAAGATTATTATAACTAACTATAACAACACTTGGGTCTTTGAGGGCTTTTATTCAAATGTCTCCAAGCCCTTGCTCTTCACAAAGACAGATAAATGTAATTATCACAGTTCTAAAGTGCAGAAAGATGAGGCTTAATTAACTACTCGTGGATATGCAGCAATCAGCAGAGATGGGAACAGAAACCAGTTTTCCTGACTTCCATTCATGCCCCAGTCACTGAATCCCAGTGCCATCTCTATCAACTGCAGTGGGATAAGTGAGACAAAAGTACCAGTGAGGCAAAGCTGAGTCCACAGACAGTCCCATGTCCAGCTGAAGTGGCTCTGGGATACAGCTATTGCCTGTGGCCTGGCATTCAGTGAACCCAGGCTGGCATCTGGAACCTGCATGTCGTATGTGTGAGAGACAGTTTGGTTCTCACAACAATCCTAAAGTTTACTTGCAGGAAAGAGTTCCTTCTGAGGCATCACCCACCGGGCTGCTCTCTGTTCCACCACTCCAGCTGTGCTTACCTGGGACTCCTGACTTTATCCCAGTCGGGAAAGGCAGTGGTGTGGGATGAAACCACGATGACAGACACCCCACGCCATCCACTGAGGGTTTTTGCTTTTGTCTCTTTTGTTCCAGTAGCAGGAGTGTTCATGCAGGCTCAGACAGGACCTGTGGCCACTGAGCCATGCACTGGGTGACTCCCTGTTCCCGAAAACTGAGCCACACGCCTGGAAGAAGAGGCTGTACTGAGAGGTGCAGAGATGAGATAAGCCAGGCACTCGTTCCTCAAAGGCAGCATTTAGCCATTGTTTTCCCACAAGGCTGGTGACGGAGAAGGATAGCCTTGGAGTGTTCTGTTCTGAATAAATAGTGCCAAAGCAAAGGACAGGATGTCTCCTTCGCCCCTCTTGCTGACTTTGGGGCAGGTATATTCAAACCCTCAGTTTCCTGCACAGGTACTGTGTCCTCCTTAGGCACCACCAGCTGTGGTAACAACTCTGGAAGTCATGGTGCTTGAGGCATCTCCACGGGCTCTCTGGAGTTTTCTCCACCCATTTGACTGAGGGATTTTTTTTTCCCTGTGGTTGTGATAGAAGTTGTCTCAGCAAACGAGGAGAATTCATCACTACACGAGTGAGATCACTTTCCATGTGAGGGTCAAAATGTGACCTTGAGTTTTTGCAACAGATGAGACTCCTCTCCCTGCAATTCCTTGAGCACACTGGTGTGTGCTTGCAGCCATTTATCTAATGCCAGGAAGCAAATCAAGTTCAAATGCCCAGAACAAGATTTTTTTAGCTTTTACTCATGACATTGCAGCAGTGAGGCTTTCAAAATAAAAAGGTGTTTCTAGTTCATGCTGAAATAACAGGCTTTAGCACAACCAGCAGGTGTCTTGTTGCTCACAGCCTGGGAAATACCTGCTTTTGCTGAGCATGGAAGTAGATACAACTGTTGGAAGGGATGACTTTGATGGCAGAAGGAAGCCTTTAAATAGGAACCATAGCTTTTGCTTCCAGCCACAATCAGAACACCTGTCTAGCTTTTGCTCAGCTTCCTACAGGACAATGTAGGTGTAATTTTTATCCCACTAAAGCCAAAGGGTGACAGAGGAAACCTTTGAAAGCTTGTTGTCTTAACTAAGGTTAGTCAAAGTGGTCACTGACATTTTTGGATGCTACATACAATTACATGGATGTACATGTATGTGTCTCCCATTGAAGATTCTCCAATGTGACTTGCTGCTCAGGGCTTTCAGCTCAGATGGCACTTAGAGATACCCATGTGCTCTTTCTTGTCTTGAGTGCTTAAAGAGAAAAATGGAGACTTCCAAGGAGAAATTTCAAAATACATGCGAGTCAAGTGCTTATTTGTGAGAAACAACCTGAAGACTGGAAGGAGGGAGGGAGGGAGAGAGGGAGGAGAGAGGAAAGGAGGGAAAGNGGAAGAAAAGAAGGAGGGAGGAAAGGGAAGGAGGGAAAGAGGGATGGAGCAGCCATCACCTGAAGGTGCTGTGGGTAGAGATGCCACCACAGCTCTGCATCCCCTTCCACTGTGCAGGTGCCAACAGCTGTAAGAGGAACCCTGGGTGTAGCTCAGGCTTTTCTGGCTCTGCTGATTCCAGAAGCTATTCTGGAATGCCACCTGCTGGCATTTTTCCTGTTAACTACCCTCAAGATGAGCTGTTGTGTGGTCACATCTCAAGCCTGGAAGCAAAGACACAAACTTGACCTTTTCAGACCTTTTCAGTGAATGTCCTTCTTGGTTGTTTTGTTGGTTTTTTTTGTTGTTTTTTTTTTTTTTTTTTTTTTTTTTTTTTTGGGAAAGGCGTCCCCGGGNTTTTTTTTTTTTTTTTTTTTTTTTTTTTTTTTTTTTGTTTTTGCAGAGAAAGGCTGCCCTGGGGCCTTGTGGAAAGTCCAGTTATGTAATGGAGGGATTTTTTTTTTATATGGGACTAGGAAAGGGGATGCTGATGCCAAAAGGAGCAACAAGAATGGAGGTGGAAAAAAGGAAAAACAAACAAACAAACAACACCCAAAAAAACCAAAACCAACCATCCAACCAAACAAAAACCAAAAACCAAACCAACCAACCGAACAAAAACACAAAACCCCAAACAAACAAAAAAAAAAAAAAACAAACAAAAAAACCTGCAGGCACTAGTGAGGGATAAACTGGAGGTCTCCCCTACCACAGCTCTGTGAGAGGGAGCATTTTATACCCATCAAGCGCTACTTTAGATGGCCTTGTAAAAAGGAGCACTTAAGTCCATGATTTTTCATTTTTCCATCAAGGTTCATATGGCACTGATTAACTTCCCCCTCCCTATCTTTTTAGTTTTTAGCTGCAGCATTTTAAATTGGAAAGGAAGACCAGGCACAGCTTCTGACTGCCCTGCCTTTGGCACCAGCACCAGTATCTGTAGTGCTAATGCTTATAACCCCTGACAGTCCTGACAGCCAGATCCAAAAAGAAAAGAACAAAGGCCAATAGCGGTCAGTTGCCCTTGTTTACACAGCAGGCAGAGCTCTGCATGCAATGGGAATAAACCTCCCAGTTGCTCTTCTCCTGAAGCCACAATCCTGCTCCTCCTCCAGCTTCCCAGCTGTGACCTGCTGCAGCCCTGGGGTTGCAATAAAACACCCCAGCAAACTCCCAATGCACCCATAGGTCCTAACTGCTCTGAGCAGCCTCAGCACAGACCTCCACCCATACTCTCTGCCCAGCAGCTCTGTTTAAGCCCAGCCTTGAGCTGCCTAGCTGGTGCTTTGGTCCCTGGTTTTGCTGTCCAAGTGTGTGTGGTAGCTTTGCTCCAACCCCTTGGGATTGGTACATCCTTTTACTGTGTCTGGGTCTGTTGGTGGAAGCTGCTGCCAGCACCCAGCTCTGCTCAGGGGATGAGCTTTTGGGTGAGGGCACTGCCTGTGCTGTGGTCTCCTTATCCCCTTTCGTGGGCTAACATTGCTCCCCAACATAGGTAAATGCTGTTGATACTCTTCCATTTCTCATCCCTCCAGGGTTTTTTTAACAGAAGTTCCTCTTCGTTCACACTTATTTATTTATTTTTGTATCTATATTCCTATTTTATTCTCAGGGTACTCTTACAAACTTCCTTTAAGTGCTGTGGATGAAATGTTTTCTCTGAAACATCTCTGTAAACTGTACTGAGTGATGATGAAATCTTGCTGTCTGTGACTGCCATGAATGAGTAGTTTTGAGCAACAACCTCTAACCTTATCCAAGACATAAAGATCCCTAGATAGTCCAGTTGGAGGCCTTAGCCTAGCACTCACCCTTCTGGAATGGTCTGAGCTCTCTGCCAAGCTTTTATTTTAAGATACCAGTGAATTTCTGGGCATGTCTGACTCTCCCTTATGGTTGGGAGGGCAGGAATGTAACAGAGCTGCTCTGGTGCTGTGCATCCAAGGGTCTGAGTAAGCCATCAGTACCTGCAGAGATCCTGCTGGTATCTCTGGATAGCCTCCTGCTCATGGTCAGGGTGGTGCAGGTAGGAGAGGCTCCTGAGACTTTGGGGAGCTTTGTTTGGTTTAAAATATTAACTTTTTGTAGAAGTTGATGTATAAAAGATTTATCTGGCATGTGGAGCAGCCTTTGGAAGTAGAGCTTCTTCAGTATGGTGTACATAGGATGTGAACACAGCATAATGGCTTTTAAGATTTTGAGTTTGTGAAGTGATTATGATGCCTCTTCCCCCAGCAAAGCTGAAATTCTCTTCCTTCAGACACTTTCACTTTCTGTTTTATGGTATGTTGCAAAAGAAGGCTTTCATTTCTGTGCCATATCACCCGGGGCTCTCCTTTCAGGTGAACCCTGCCAAGTGACAGATGTGTTCCTGCAGAACACTTAAGTGCTGTGAGAGCACATCTCTGGCCCAGAAGCTTCCTCTGATTGGGCAAGTGCTCTTTTTTATGGGCAGTAAAGTAAGAAAAGATTTACAGCCTACACTGATACAATGTGATCCAGCTGTGACAGTCCTTTCATCATAATGAATGATGGATCTACTTGTTATTGCTTTGCTTCATGACTCTAACAGGTAGGTTTGAGCTACACTTGCTGCAAAGGATGAATGTGTTTGGAAGGATAACACCATAACACCAGACTTGTGGCTCAATCTCACAAGAAAAACCATCCTGCCTGTCAGGTGTGGACTGTCTTATATTGGTGAAAAAAAAGCCAAAAAAGGGTCCCAAACCCTTGCTGTTCGAGTTGGCTCTTTTCAGTGGGTGTTTCCTGATTTTTATAATTCCTGTCTTGTGCTTCACACATTTTTGGTGGTGTCTCTGAGGAAGCATCTGTGGTCAGAGCAAATCTTTTAGCAATTAATACTAGCCCTGATTCTCCTGGGTTCCCAGATGCTTACAGGTAAGTTGTTCAGCGTGGGTCTTATATCTTGCAGTGTTTCAACATCAGAGCTTTACAGGGCCATGGGGCAGACTGGCAGATTATGTAGCCTGTAAATAATCACTGTTGCAGTTAAAACCAATCAGTGTCTTAAAAAAATTACACTTGGTGAGAATGATGCTGTGTTTATCTGTAGGACCTGACTCTGTCACTTCTACAGACTTTCAAACAAAATAATTCATGATATGCCTCAACTTGTATGACAATCTGAGCTTCTAATGATGATGATGATGATGATGATGATGATGATGATGATGATGATGATGATGATGATGATGATGATGATGATGAAAGAGGGGTGGGGACTGACTGACCAGTCACCTGTATTTTGCATGGCCCACATTTCATCCCAGTGAGGTGCCTTATTCAGTGAGACCTCCCAAGCCCTGTGCTGATGGCAGTTCCAGGCATTTGGAAGCTGTAATGCAGAGGAAAAGTCCAGCTTATCTTCCCAGGCATGGCAGCAAACTTGCAGTGATGGCACTACTGAGGATTCTGACCACAGACAAGCCTCAACAGTATAACCAGATCAAAACTGCTAATACCAGAAGTTTCACTTCGAAATTAATTAGTGGGAAGGAGAGAAAGGAAGAAGGGTGGGCACTGCTTTGATGATTGAGCTGCAAAAAGTAACACCATGATAACTCCAAAGGGTGTTTGGACTAAGGCAACACAGTGTTTTGATGTTCAGTGGGAAATATGGTAGGAGAATGATGTGGCAGAGTTGATGCACCTCACCAAGGGGCACAGGGCTGGGGCTCTCACTGTCTGTTTCTAACACTTGTGGGATCTCAGTCTTCATCAATCTGCTGCTAATCATTTTCTGAAGAGGTGGCTGATCTTGCTTATGACCTTTCTGGATGCTTATGATGCTCTGAGGTTTAGATTGGATATTAGGAAAAGTTTCTTCACTGAAAGTGTTGTCCAGCCCTGGCACAGCCTGCCCAGGGAAGTGGTGGAGTCACCATCCCTGGAGGTATCTAAAAGATGTGTAGATCTGGCACTTGGAGACATAGTTTGGTGGTTGCCTTGGCAATGCTGGGTTAACATTTGGACTTGATGTTTTTGGAAGTCTTTTACAACTTAAATAATTCTATGGTTCTGCATTGCCCAAGGAAAGAATTCCAGTCCCTCCAAAGAACAAGCCAAAGGACAAGCTAAGGCATCTCAGGTCCAAAACACAGGGTACCCCAAATCACCAGAGGCACTGGGGATAGGTCCTCATCTGCATATGCAGGAGCAGGAAGATCTCAAGTGGTGGGTGGCAAGGTCTGGGAACATTTGTACGTTGAAAAAGGTTTCTGAGAGAAATTATGTTTCACCTTCTTGAGATGTAAAGCCCTTGTCTTCAGCTGACTTTCTATGGACATCCTGGTCTCCAGCTTGAACGAGAAAAAGCATCTTCTGCATGACACTGGGGAGGCTGCAAAGTGCTCTGTAGGGATCTAGATACATGTAGGTGCATGAATGTCTTCAATAATACATGCATTTACTGTAGGCAAAAATGACAACATTGTTTGCAGTTGTGGCTTCTGTATGCTTCCTGCTAGAGCGCTCCTTTTTCACTTCTGACTTCACCAAAACTCCCTCTTTGGCTGCAGTTTTCCCTTGTTGCTGCCATTTCCCATTGTTTCTTCTTGCCTGAGGCTTAGCTTGCTCCTGAGAAGTTACAGTACAAGAGGTCTTGATGGTTTCGACTCAGTTTAGGAGGAAACTGATGTTTTGTCTTAAATTTCTGATTTAAATAACTTTTTGTTCATTTGAACACTTCCACGTTCTGAAAGTCAGCCTGGAAATCTGGCTGGAAGATCAATGTGGAGCACAGGGTGTGCTTTTTTGCCTTTGAAAAGTAACCAAATGATTCTGTTGAGTTATAGCTCTGAAAATCCTTTTTCACATCCTTGTGGGAGAGCAGAGGGTAGATGTTGGCAGAAACCAGCCTTTGGAAATGGTATTTTCCTAAAGGGGAGGCAGACAGGAGCAATTGTGTGGAATAGTGAGGATGAGACAGGTGAGCAGATGGACAAGCAAGGATGAGGGATGTAGGAAAGAGGGTTGACTGAAGCTTTATGGTAACATATGCACAAGAGAATCACTTATAGGGACTGCTGCCAAAAATTTGCCACAATACACAGCAGCTTTCAACCTCTGCATTTCTGTGTGGCCAGCCAAAGGCTGTGTAATTTGCTGCCAAGGTTGTTCCCTGCTCTGGTTCACAGCAAGTTAACAGCATTCAACTTGTGTCAGGATCTGATATTAAGACCTGCCTGATGTGGAGGTTTTTAAAGGAAATACTAATACTGCTGTGAATGGAAATGCCTGGCTGAAGACAGCAGAGAAAAACAGGAGATGAAATGTTAAAGGAGTGGCAAGTCTTAATTGCTGCAGAACCACCCCATGTGCTTCATACAAAATAAATAGCCAGAGGACAAAAACCAAACTGAAGCCTTAGAGATAAGTTGGCAAGATGAGGACCCACAGTACAGAAACTGAAATATCCGGATGAGGGTAAAAACAGACTCAATCTTGCCTGAAACTCTTGAGGAGTGAGATGCAAGATCCACCACTGATGGATGTAAAAGATGCATCCAAAAATAAAGCAGAGTGCATCCTGGAGATGCAGTGAGGTGGTGATGGTGTTATCCCACGTGCTTCCTGCTGCACATGGTTGATCCTGGCCAGATCGATGCACTCAGCTCTGTGCTTGTGAGTATGTCCTCGGGAGAGTGGGAGTGGAACCAACTTACGGGAATCTTATCTTTTAAATAAAAAATCACCTTCCCTATCTGTAAGGTCTTGAACAGAGATTTGTTCCACTCATTTTGCAGGGAAATGAGACTAAATATTCTAGTTCTGCTAATATTTTGTGTAGGAGGTGATATATATTCATGGATGGCATTTTATACATCAACTCTAGTTGCCTTTAAAAATATCTAGATAACTAGATTGCAAAATTGCTATGTTTAAAGAGTGTTCATGCTAAAGTGAGGCACACTACTGCTGGAATGAAGTTATCTGTTTTAGCTTCACGCTGCCCTCTTGTAGGAAAGCTACTGCCATCAAAATGTTTCTCATTTGCTAAATGCCCAGCTTGAGACATGCATTGAATGCTGCCAAATATAGATGCCAATTACTGGATTTAAGCATATAAAGTGCAAAAAAACACCCCAAACAACCAAAACCCATAAAGAAAATCAGGCCACCCAAGTTACCTCTCAAGCTGGTTTTCTGCATGAGAGGTTCTCACTGACCTGGATGCTGCAGCTATAAAGAAAGGCAGCTCTCTGCTCCCTCAGAAGTCAGAAAAACTTGTGCTCTGACCACAGTCCAGGTGCTTTTTGTCCCTTCCTATCTCTGTTCCTGACCATGCTGGGTGGCCTGTAGGCTCTGCAAAACAGACACCTATACCCAGTGAGGGCTTAGGGACAGCTGTGCTGCCGTCAGTGCAAGGGGCTTGTTTCCTGGGTGCCTTTTGCTCTTTCTCGTGGAGTTGTGGGGGTAAAAAAAAAAAAAAGTGTTTGTGAAATGTTTCAGGATGATAGCAGTGAAGGCAGAGAAAAGCTGTCCAGGAGGGTAATACGTCTGTGTTCTTAAGATCAATAAGGATATAGGAAGTGTCACTGAGCAAACAAAGTGCTGAAGGAATGCTCTTGGATGTCTCACTCCTTTAGCGATGGAGGAGGACATGGGAGAGTCCTGTGGGCCGCAGTAATGCCATGGGATTGAATAAAAGAAACTTTACACTATATATATTGAAGATGTCCAGCCACACAAATGTGTCTTCACTTATTCCTGCTCAACTCTGCTGCTTTCCTCCTGTTTCACAGCCGTCCTGTTTGGAGAGGTGGGTTGTGCAGGTGAGTTTGTGGTCCCTGGTCCCTGACTGCTGCTGTGCTCCTGCTCTGATGCTGTGGATGCTGCCTTCCAGGCTCTGGACACTGCTGCAGACTCTCAGGCTGCCCTTGAAGAAGACAAATTTACCAATCCTTAACCAGTAAGTGAGAACATCTGGGGAGAATGTTTTCTGTTGCTTCTTAGAAGTTTAGCTTAAAGACAGAAGTGCATTGTCTTTTTTTTTTCTTCTTCCTCTCACAAGAATGGGCAGGGGTTAGTTTGAGTTAGTTAAATAATTACAATAATGTCCTTAATCAAGAGTTCAGTGAAAAGATTTTTGAGATCAGTCAGTGAATTTTAGCATGACATCTTAAACTCTTCTTGAAAATAAGAGGGTAGTGAGTTCCTTTTCTTGCTCCCTCAAACCTAGGATTATTTCCCTGCTGCCAAAGGGTGGATCTCTTCTGTTCTCCAGCAATAAAAAGCAGATGATTTTCCTTCTTAAAATACCCAAAGGGGATTGCTAACACAGATCCTCTTCACTGTGTGCCCATCCTAGTGTGCAGAGTCAAATCCCATCCCTTCTAGCAGCAAGGAAAGGCTAATCCCTGGCATTGGAGGCACCCAGATTAACCCACTGCAGGATTAGGATGCTTGAGCTGTTGTTAGAAGATTAGTATATTTGGTTGTCAACACTTGCTGAACTTGGCCTGAAAATGATTTCCAGCGAGGTCACTGACTCCTGGGTGCCAGTTTGCCCGGCACACTGGGAAAGGCTGGAGTTAAAGCAAGTGGCTACAGAGATTAAACTGGAGCTCTGACTGTGCAGAATACCTCTGGGATTTAAACCCTTCATCGCTGCTGATGGGGACAAAAGGCTCTGGCAGTCTGGCTGGAATTGTTGAGCTCCTGCCTTGCTGGGGAGGTGTTTCTGGGGCTTTGCTTTCTGGAGTTTCGTGCTGATGACAGTGTGTGTCATTAGGTGGGAGAGCTGCCCACAGATGAACTTGTCCCAGTTCCTGCACAGTGCAAAATGAGTTTATTTTGAGGACAGGGTCTCCACAGGGGCATCTCTGGGTAGAAAGCAATTGGCTTCCACCCTGTTCAGGGACTCAAATTGTCTGTTCTCATAATGTTTTATTTCTTCTACTAGCAGGAGAATTCGTGGTTTTTTGTTTTTTTTTTTTTTTTTTAAACAAAAGGATCTTCCTCTTGTCAGCAGGGCGGTAACACCAGCACAAAGTCTGCTCTTGCTACCTCAGCTCCTTGTAAATGCTTACATGGCTCTCCAGTGCACAGGGGAGTGGCAGTGGAGCTGTGGTCCCACTGCAACCAGTCCAGCAATTGTGTGTGAGCTGGTGTCTGTGGTGCACTGATGCTGCTGGGATACATCATGGTGCTGCAGGGAGTGTGCACAGGGAGGGATGGGCATGGCACATTTCCTCTCCTTCTTTAAAGCCAGCTTTTTTCCTATTCATTTTTTTCCCCTGTGAAATTGCAAATGAGGGCTCTGAAGACTATAAAGACAAACCTTTTTAAAATATTTGGTAATACAAGGAGAATGTGTATTTTCCCTTGTTTATCAGTGGAAAACTGCCCTGATGGTAAAAGAACTGTTAGCTGGAAACTGTTTTTCTTTGTCATGAGCCAGGTGAATACAAACTTACAAGTGATTCAAAGCAGCTTCCCTTGAAAAGTACTGACCACTGTCTGTGTCGTGGAATTGGTTCCAGTGATTTCATTCAGTGTTGCTGTGGGTATTTGGATTTCAAGACACATCCTTTTGTGAGCATGGATTGGATCATGCTTCTCTTTGTGCAGACAAACATTAGCAGCCACTTCTTGTTTGAAATGTATATAACTGCATTTGTCACTCCTCTGACAGTACAATTTTTCTTCCTCAGCAGACCAGCAAAGATATTCAACTGAAACCCGAGTGGAAGACAATAAGCCTCAAAGTTATGTCAAAGAAGATACACTAGAGAAAGGTAGGGCCTTTCCAAAAATGCTTCCTTTGAGTTTGACTCTGGTATCTTAAAGCTGTAGCTGTCCCAAGCATTCCCACTTTTGGGAATGCTGTACAGCCTAGTGAAGCAAGAGCTGTTCAATTTTAATACCTTTACAAGCACTAAGTACATTCCTCTGTACTTTACAAACATACTTAAGGGGATTTCATGTAGAGCTGCATGATAAAATAATTTTGAATATTTTATCCAAGGCCTCTGTTGCAATTTATTCTGCAAAAAAAAAACCCTTCTGACCCTCAGAATGTGGGCCTAAAGCTTCTGCCTGCGTAACAGTGTGTCAAGAGGACAAGGCCACCACTACAGTGGCATTGCTTCCAGTTGTCTCACTGTGACAGGAGATGCATTATGGAATAACAGCAAGATGTGTGTGTTGGTCCTCCCACCTGGCCAATGTTTCCCCCATGCAGAATTTGCCCTGGATTTAGATCAGCATGGACCTGCCTTACCAGCTGTGCCCAACAGACATATGTATGATAAAGTGGACTGTGTTCAGTGAAGAATTTCAGGCCACCCATTTGTTGGCTGAAAATGTATTGTCTGACATTATGCTGAGGTAGTTTGGACCAGCTGATAAGTGAAAACATATATGTGTGTGTGTATATACACATATACTATATATACACCAGTGGGCCATAAATTAGACATGGATTGTGGAAAAAGGTGCATTGTAGATTTTGGTACACTAGGAAGAGAGGCCATACAGTGGTTCTGCTTGTGTTTCAGCCCATGCTTGCTGTAACAAGTGCTTATGAACTTGTAACCTGAAGGCAGTTTCTAGGACAGATATCTGTACATATCTGGAGGATATAGAAAGAGAAAAAAGGAGAGAAAAATGCTAATGCCACCATGCCGTGAGCTCAGGCCTTTGTATTCTTCAAGGGGCAGGTTATGTACAAGCAGCTTAAGCAGCTCTTGTTTGTGATGGATGTGTGGGCCATAACATATTGTAAGTAATAATCATACTTAAGCCACAGGTTTCCACATCAGAATACCTTCAAAGGGTGGACCTCAGAATACCTTCAGAGGGTGGACCTCACACCTACACTGATAAACAGATGAGGACAGTGCTGGCTGGATGCCCTGCACTTCCCAGGGCTGGATAATCCATGTTCACATGGGCTTTGTACCCCCATCTCAATGGCCAAGGAAGCTCCAGCTTGGTTAATTCCCAGTCCTGGGATGTTGTTTCCAATAGGTAAAGATAGGTGCTAGTTAATCACTGCCTTTGTATTTGACATGGGACTGTACCCAGCAAGACTGTCTGCTTGGTAGACACTGTAGCTTCACAAGGTAAATAACATTTTGACGCTGAAGAGTATTTTAAATTGGGTAGAAAATTTTCAGTTAGAGAGGGAACAGGCAGAAATACAAAATGAAGGGAGGGAAAAGGTGAGACTGTTGTTATCTGGCAGACAGAGATGCAGGTGGGGACCGATCAGCTAGCATGGCTTGTACTGCTTCTGTGGGATGGGCTTGCACTGGGGAAGAGGAGCTTTTTCCAAATCTGAAAATAAAACCCTATCTGGGGCTACAGGAGGATCTGTAGCTGCTCACAGGATCCAGACTTTACTATGTTGTTAATGGTCAGACTGGATCTTAGAGGTCTTTTTCAGCCTAAACTTTCCTTTGGTTCTGTGTGTTACATTTGTCTGTCCATTCCTGGAAGTGTTCAGGGCCAGGATGGATGGGGCTTTGAGCAAGCTGGTCTAGTAGAAGGTGTCCCTGCCCACAGCAGGGGGATTTGAGCTAGGTGATCCCTGAGGTCCCTTCCAACTCAAGCCATTTTATGATCTCCATCTTTCCCAGACCCCAAATCCAGGCGGTTTCTCCAGCACCCTCTCCAGCATCCCCTCTCCCATTCAGGAGTGCTATGATTCTGAGATGGTATTTTGCATTAAGTGCTCAGTTTCCCTGCTCCTGGCAGAGGTGGGAAAGGACAAAAGCAGGAGAGAGCCCAGAGCACACACTCATTAGCTTCTGTCTGCCAACAAGTTGGGATCATGCAGTGTTATATGCAATGTCTGGCTGTTATAAAAGGCTTTGGTTAAGTAATCACATTTCTCTTGCATAAGTGCTTGTTTTTGGGAGGCTTTAGCCAATTGGAGACTACAGCAGCTGACAGACAGAAAGTATGTCTAACTACTGTGATACTTTTTTGGTTAATATTACATGATCATTACTCTGCTGAAAGTTGTCTAAAATCTCTTTAGGTAAGATTAGGCGGTGGAGACTCCCCAGCGCTGCTCGTAGCTGAGCCACAGCTGTAAAACGCTGCCAAAAAGCCTATGTGGATCCCTGTGAGTAATATTTCTCATTGTTCTAAAGGGTGTTTGTGTCTGGAAATTGCAGGCAGGGAAGCATTGCAGACATTTATTGCAAGCAATAAGTTAGAGAGAGGCAGGAGGTGAGAGAGAGTAGTGAAATTATGGACTGGTTTAATAAGGTTTTCCTCCTAGACATGCGTAAGGAAGCACAGCTTTCTCCGAAGCTGTGCAATCAAGGTTCTTCCAAACATGCTAAGGAAAAAGAAATGTGGTGCTGAAGCGAATTACAGGACTACAGGAGGAGAGAGATTTGGTCTGACAGTGAGATCAAAGGACCATCTAGTCCCATATACTGGTTTGGAGTGGCCAAATAAATTTTTATATATTCTTATGTAAAGAATTCTTATATAAGAATTATATATTTCAAATATTCTTATATAAGAATATTCTTATATTCTTTCCTTGATCACTGACAAGTGTACAGTGATATTTTTCTCCTATGTTTTCATGGCTTTCTGAAAGCTGCATGTCAGTTATTTCCTGAGCCAGAAAAAAATCCCTAATAGTGCAAGTGGATTTTGCTTTTCAGAGTTTGCTAATCCTGTGTATCTGTTGAAGACAGTATGTTGTTTTGTGATTTGACAGACATAACTCTAACTGGGATTTGATATCTTGAGTTAAATGAGTTCTTCCACATAGGATTTTAATGTTTATTTTTAAAAAGGGTAGTTTTTCTGTTTAGATAGAAGTGAAAAGGGAAAAACATTTATGACTTTTCTGAAAACAGGAATTCCCTTCCCACTTCCTTGTGACGTGTCTGGATGCGGCTCAGTCAATGAACAAAGCCTGGAACTATAAAACCATGCACTGAAGAGGGAACTGGAATTTATTAGCTCAAGACTGAGCAACCTGGAACAACTCCAGTTGTTATTCCTGCCAACCCTGGAAGGCAATAGAGTGCCATAGTACAGAGAAGGCAGCTCAAGTGCTGAGCTGTGAGGAGAAATAAAGCTGTTGCTGATAGTTTGGATGTATGTATGTTTACTCTTGGAGGAGGCACAGAAACTCTTCTGTGATAGAACAAATGCTGGACTAATGGAAATCACTCAGGAAAGCTCAAGTCACTACTTACTAACCTTGAAAAAAATGTAGTATGTAGATTTTACAGTCTATAAAGTTCTTGAGAGCTGCTAAAGCATTTAAATCTTATTGGCAACCAGTAGATGAGGAGGTAATACCACCATGAAAGGAAGTTAATTTGTAGGAGTTATAGGATTAGAGAGTTAAATGTGAAAAGTTACGTTGCAGTAAAAGGCACTTGGCTGCAAGGCCAAGACTTCAATATTTTCATATTTCCTTCCTGGAGTGGATAAAATTGATAGGCCCATTTGCTTCAGTAAAACCACAATAGTGATGTAAATGAGCTGGGCTCATTCTCTTGCTGGCAAAGTATTTAGGCCTTAAAACCTGTGATTTAGGCAAACTTAAGCTCTGGTTCTTGCACTGTGCAGTAAGGGAAGGAGGGATGGAGCAGGCTGCTCCCTGGGCAGCCTATGGCTTCACATTTTCAGTCCACCACCCAGTGAGGTCTCTTCAAACAGGAATGCTCCCAGCCCATGCAAGGCCTTTTCTATCTGAATGATAACACCACAAGTGAAAGTCAGCAGTTAAAATTTGGGATTTTACGTCATTATTTCTAAAATAGCCTCTGTTTTACAGAACAGGAACAAACCCAGGCATCCTTTAGAGCAGCCAAACGGTATCTCTAATGTGTTGCAGGACAAGATGGATGCTGTACACAAGTCAAAGGTTTTGGTGATATTTCTGTCTCTGGCTACTTTCATAGTCATGGTGATAATGAATGCTGGAAATGCCACTGGGATATTCAAAGGTAACACAAGCAACTTGTCTTTGTTCAGAGGTGATTTTCATACATTATATCATTTAATGATGTGAGGTGGCTTAGATGGTGCAGATCTGTTTGTTACCTCATCAACTCTCCAAATACACCTTGTTCTGTGAAAGGTGGAAGTAGCTGATGCATCCTCCAGGTGTTCCAGCCAGCTGCCTAAGACTTACCCAGTCCCTTGACATCCAAGTAAAATATCTTGTCCCTGGTGAACCTGGATCTAGTGATGGGTGAAATGCAGTCTTTGCATACATTGCCCCTGTATCCCTGGTGGGAGAAGTTCAGGCTGTTGCTGTGGGTTTGTAGAGGGCAGTGATGCACTGCCCACAGCCGAATCTGCCAGTGTGAAGCTTTCCTCTGGATTTCACACACGATTGGCTTCCCTGGGCCTGTATGGGAGGGAAGGTTCTTGGGGTCCCCCATGGGCACAGTGATCCCATGAGGGGTGTCTGAAGGCAAGCCAACTGCAGCACATGGCCTGTTTGCACCAAGGGAGTGCTCCCATCATCCTCAAACCCACTGGGGTGTGGACAAAGTCTGGAGGAAGACTGAAGGGTGAGGGGAATCAGCAGCCTTTCCCCACCCTTAGGATGTAGTAACACATTTGCCTGCAATAACATTCACCACTGCAGGTCTGTTCAGGACAACCCCTGGAAACATCTCGGCCAAGTACAGCACTGATTTCACACCAGCTGACTGGACCTTCCTCATCTGGATTGTCATCTATGTCTGGCAGTTTCTCTGGCTTCTCTATGCCTTGTCAGGGATCTGTCGAAGGTATTTCCCCCGTTTAATGTTTCTGGTATAAACAGGAAGGGGCAGTGAGTCTTCCCTTCTGTAGTAGCTCAGTCTCTTCCCTCCTTTTCCGAGGTTTCTAGTAAGAGCAAACCCATTGTCATTTATCTTGACTTGATATGCTGAAGCTCTGCTGCTGGACCATCTCTTAGGTTCAGCATCAAAAGCTGGGAAGCAGTTTGGAGATGCCAAGTTGAGAGGGAGTGTCGACCATGGCAACAGGTTGGGAGGGAGTGTCGACCTGCTGGAAGGCAGGAGGGCTCTGCAGAGGGACCTGGATAGGGTGGAGAGACTCCAATGGGATGAAGTTCAACAAGGCCAAGTTCTGGGTCCTGCACTTTGACCACAACAACGCCCTGCAGAGCTACAGGATGGGGACAGAGTGGCTGGAGAGGGGACAGGCAGAAAGGGACATGGGGGTTTGGATTGACACGAAGCTCAACATGAGCCAACAGTGTGCCCAGGTGGGCAAGAAGGCCAATGGTATCCTGGCCTGTATCAGGAATAGTGTGGCCAGCAGGATGAGGGAAGTGATCCTTCCCCTGTACTCAGCACTGGTGAGGCCACGCCTCAAGTGTTGTGTTCAGTTCTGGGCCCCTCAGTTCAGGAAGGACATTGAGGCGCTGGAGCAGGTCCAGAGAAGAGCAACGAGGCTGGTGAAGGAACTGGAGCACAAGTCCTATGGGGAGAGGCTGAGGGAGCTGGGGTTGTTTAGTCTGGAGAGGAGGAGGCTCAGGGGTGACCTCATCACTCTCTACAACCACCTGAAAGGAGAGTGTAGCCAGGTAGGAGTTGGTCTCTTGTCACAGGCAGCAACCAATAGGACAAGGGGTCACGGGCTTAAGCTCTGCCAGGGGGAGGCTTAGGTTGGATATTAGGAAGAAATTCTTTCCATAGAGAGTAATGAGGCACTGGAATGGCCTGCCCAGAGAGGTGGTGGATTCCTCATCTCTGGAGGTTTTAAAGATGAGACTGGATGTGGCTCTTAGTGCCATGATCTAGTAATCACAGTGGTGTTGGATCAAGGGTTGGGCTTGATGATCCTGGAGGTCTCTTCCAACCTGGCTGATTCTATGATTCTATGAATTGTTCCAACATATGGACAGGTATTAAAGTGTGTAAACAAACCTGTGGGATCTGACAGATCCTGCACTTACCCCCTGCTTGATGCTGAGAATCCACAGGAGGGAAATTAATGGATTATGGAACTAATGCTTTGAGTTTACTTGCTGTTAGAGATCAGAGAATCAGCACTGAGAAGTTTCTTGGTTCATTGAATTAGACTTGCAGCTTTTCCTGGGATGCACAGGAGAAATAGTCTGATTTAAGCTGAAATATTTAATACCTGTTAATACATTAGTCCCTGTTAGTATAAGGAAAATGAGGTCAGGAAAGTTTGGTTGGTCAATGTAGGCATTGTTTTCCTTTCTCCATACCCACTTTTTCCTGGCAGGAATAAACTTGGACGCGTTTTCATAAAACCAGACTTGCTGCCAATACCTTTTTATGTGGCGTGGTGTCTCAATAATGGCCTCAATGTAGGATGGCTGTTTCTGTGGGACCGAGAGTAAGTTGCCTTTTGTTACAAATGCTTTCCAACCCTCTTATTGGGACTGCCCCAGTATTTCATTTAGCCTTTTCCTCTAGGTATGAGCACTTAATCACACCTGTAAAACTCTATGGCAGGCTTTGGTAAAATGTAACCTTCGTAAAAGTTTGGGGTTTTTTCATCATGTTGTCATCTTGCCTGTGAGCAGAATTGGTCATTGTAGTCTAAGATCTCCTCAAAGTTGCTGGTCCTCTGTTTTTACCTCCACAAGTAAGACAGCAACCCTGTTTCTCTTCATCAATGCAGTTACCTCCTTGCCTTGGATTGTTTTCATAATCATGGGCACATTAAGGGTTTATAAAAGCACCACTGTCAAAAGGTGAAGAAATCAGTTGCAGTCAGGAAAATATTTTCATGATTAACAGAGCAAAACCAGCAACAGCAGTTTGTCAAAATGAGGGCTACAGGTAGTGATTACCTTTATTAAAGGCTGATCAACTTAAATCAGTGGGGGCCAAACACTACAGCTACAAATTAATGCATTGTGACACCACTGAAAAAAAATGCATTGTCTATTGTGCACGTGTGTGTTCTTTGTCCTAGATACCTCCTTCTAGCCCTGGTGTTCCTGGTCATCCTCACTCTTACCACGTATGCCTCCCTCTTCATTTCACACCGAGCCTTGAGCATCCATTCCTCGTGGTTTGTGGAGGGTCACAAAGCTGATCTCTGGCTCATCCGTGTTCTGGTAGGTGGCATTTAGGAAGCTGTGCTGTGGGTAAATGCTAGAAAAAACATCCCTCTGTGTAGTGCTGGAGGTATCAAGAATGAAAGATTCAATGGCAGGCCATGGGTAAGGAAAGACCTCTGCCCTGACTTTAACTTGTGGTCACTGCAGGGGCACACAGGCTTTATTGCGTCTGCTGCCTATGGGACATCATGGGAATGATTCAGCACAAGGTACTTCTCCTGCTGCTACAGAAGGAAGTTTTCAGTGGAGTGTGAAATATTCAGGCCAGACTGGTGACTGGGGTGAGAAGGATTTTTCTTGCAGGGGGAGAAGCCATTGCTAAGGATGGCTTCTGATGCTGTAGCTGATGATGATGCCCTTGATATCCAACTCCAAAAGAATTATATTTTTCTTATGTGAAGAAACATACATTTCTTAAATTTTCAAATGCATCTGTCTTTCTGAGCCTTGCGAAACTGTGGAAGAAATTTACTTTTCTGGTGTCTTTGAGAAGAGTGATTGTTTGGCAAACCTCACAGATTAAAACAGATAAACATGCTCACACTCCATCACTCCTTGGTTCCCTCCCTGTTCCTCTCTCCTAGCTCAAACCTGAAGCCTTGGTGCCTTCTTCCCCTATCCAGAACACTTCACACTGCATTCCCATGGCTGCTTTTGTGTGCTTTAACCACCTTTGATTCCTTACTTCTTGTTGGGGTTGCTCAGGAAGAAAGCAGGTCAGCTGTGAAAAACCATCCAAGAAGCCAGGGAGGTTTTTGGTGGAGGGGGAGTCTGCAAAACTGGGTAGTTGTGCACAGAAACGTTCCTGTCAACCTTCTGGAGATGTGCCAGCATCTCCTGGCATAAACTGGGAGTGGGCTCTGTTCTTTACACCCTTCTGTGCTCTTCCTGAAACACCAGTGTAACACACTGCTGAGGTGGATCCCTGGACTCCTTGGGGGACTCCAAGGCTTCAACTCTTCTCCATGCTGAGGCACTCCTCCTGCAGCTAGGTCCAGAAGGCTGGTTTAACTGCCCCAGGGCCTCTGGGTCACAAAAGACATCAATTACCCTGTTTATCACTGCCTGTCACCCTGCTGTGCTGCGTGGCAGGTCCAGAACGGGCTGGCACTGTATGGAACATGGACCACCATCGCCACCCTGCTGAACTTCGCCGTTGTGTTGACCTACCAGTGGAACACGGCCCCCGAGAGAGCAGGCACTGCTTGTCTCAGCATCCTGGCTCTCAGCCTCGTGATATGGTAAGCAACCTCAGGGGTTCCCACCAAGCCTCAAAGACTCCTTCCAACCCCTCACAAATGGTGACTGTGTGTCCTGGCGCATTCATGGCATGTCCCTGTCCCAGCGCTGAGCACAAAGGCCTCTGTTATAATTCGTGGCAGGTGAACTGGGAGCCTGGGCAGAGCTTTTCGTCCCTGACCTTCAGCAATGCCAGCAAGCACATGTTGTGGGTCACAAACAGGGTTTTGTGACTTACATGAGCCCAACCTACCTTAGGTTTACAGGTGAGGGTGTGATACGGAAGACATATGAAATGTGGCTTTATTTTTCCCTAAACCTACTTCAAATAAATTATTTATGGATCAAGTGAACTTTAGTAAATGAAAAATTTTGGACTCCAGTCCAAAGTGGCATGCCAAAACCCCACTCTTTGCCTAATTCCTTTCTTAAGGAATGGAGAAAAGAATGTAGAGAAAATGCTTACTTTGGTCACTCTTTTTCTTCACAGGTTTTATCTAGAAAACTTCTTTCTTGACAAGTATGTCCGCTATAACCTCACAATCTACCCAGTAGTCATAACAGCTCTGACTGGCAGCGTGTGCAAGAACAACTCCTTTTCATCCCCAATGACCAACATTTTTATAGGTGAATCTTTCAGACCATTTCCAACTCCTGTAAAAGAAGGCCAGTAAACTATTTCACATCCTTCCTGTGTATTAGGGGCAAAAAGGCTTGCCACTTGAGAAGTGTTATTTATTAAAAGCAGAAATAGGGATATATTTTGAAGGTATTAATTTTTTTAAGTAAGGAGTAGAGCAGAAATCATTGCCCATGAGCCTTGGGGCTGAATCCAAACCTTGTGTTGTCTCAAGTTCACTTCCCAGTGCGATATGTTTACCCCACTATCCTCCATCACACACTTGGGTCCTCCACTAGTCCAAGACGCAGGGCAGGCCAGAGGAAAATAAGACTGTGGACTTCCCATTGCCCTATGTTGTTTGGGATACAGGAGCAGTGCATAAGCTTCTGACCCACAGAGGACTACACAGTGCAAAACCTTGCACGTGCTCCTCTCCTATGCCGAGCTCAGGCCGGCCTGAACAAGTTCCCCAGGATTATTTGGCTGCTGCCAGTCACTGTAGCAGAGCTGAGTGTAGTCATCCGTTGTAAAAGGGCTTAAGCTGTCCAAATTCTGTACAATCACAGTCTGGCAGAAGCTATACCATTATGAGTAGTTTTATGCTGGAATGAAAGGGACTGAGCTATGTGAGCTCTGAATCCTGCTGTAGCAGTTTGAGATGCCTGTTCCCACTGTGGGGTCAGCAGAAGGGAGCATGTTCCCACCCTTCAGCCACATACCAGTGGCTAAAGCTCATTTCTGGACTGGCACCACCACTGTAGCCACTCCAGTACATATTCCCTTTGCCTGGTCGTGTCTAAAAGCACCAAGCAGGATTTGGCAAAGCTTGTCTGCCACAGGCATGGGGGCACTGGAAGCTTGTTTCCTGATAGTCAGGGCCACTAGGAATGAGGTGGTATGTGTGAGCTCTGGCAGACAGCTGTGTTCCTGCAGTAGGTGCATTTCTACCAGCAAAACTTCATTCTTAGTGGTTCAGCTTGTTTGGCTGGTAGGACAAGAATGTGCTTTTCCCAAACTAGTACGTTTCTTTATATAGTTGAACTATTCTTGGGGTGTTTTGTTAATGTAATGCATTTTAATTCCTGTGTCCATGAAGCCTCCCCCTTTTTAGACATGCCTTGACCTGGAAACATTGGGCAAATTTGACTGCATAGCAGTGAATCTCTGGGAAATACAACTCCGGGAGCAAAGGATCCTATACAGGGGATTGTTTGGGGTTTTTTCTCTTTCCCTGAATGGCCTCTGTACTGAGAGGGCAAAACTTGTCAAAACTGGAGTTTGACACTGTCTTTCACTTATACTCTAACATGCTTCTGTGTTTTTTTCCTAGATGTTCTGCTGACAGGGGCTTCCTTGATCTTTGTCTTTCGGCTGGGACTAGTCATCTGGAGACACTATAAGAGACCACTGAAAGCATCAGAAACCCCAGACCCATCAGGCACAGTGGCCTGAGACCTCTGGCATGTTGTGGCAGATACTTGAAACAGAGAAAAAAGAATTGGAATTCTGCTGGCCCTCCCTTCCAGTATCAATTGCCTTGTGCTCTTCCCTCCTATTCTCCATTCCAAATGCAGATGGCTGGTGCCTGCAGTCCTGTGTCACTCCCATGTTCTCTCAGATCAGCTACTCACAGCCCCGTCAGGAATCCCTTTGGCTTTACTCTGGAAAAGTGCAGGAAGAGATCCTTCAGCTGAGCAGTCCTTTGTGGTGCCTGAGCTGTGGCTCTCTGCTCCTGCCAGTGCCAGGAGAGCTGCCAACAGGCTTGCACACACAGCTGTTGGCGTTCTTCCCTTGGTAGAGCTCACTTTCCTTGGAGTGCAGATCTAAGTGAAGTGTCCCTGGGAGTGCAGGTGAGCAGTGGGAGGTCTCTCATCCCCTTGGCCGTGGGTGCTGAGCATCCACAAGCCCTGGTGCTGTGAGCAGATCTCCTGCAGGCAGCCACTTCTCCCTTTCCTGCTTCTCTTCGTCATGGCACAAACAGGTACTCCAGCTTTATTCTACCCTTACAGTGTCAGCTCTGATGTTTGATATACAAGGGGGCGGGAGGAGTGACTGAAGACTTGTGACACAAAAGGGTTGCCTTTCCCTGAGCTTGAGCTGGCTCAAAGTCTCCTGCTGGAGGATGGTTTGTGGCCACTCTGGAAGGAGATAAGATGTACAAATGAGATGGTACCTGATCTGGGGTGAAGCTGCTGCATCAAAGGAAGCCTTCTTAAGAAAAAAAAAGTATTATTTGAACCAGTAGAGCGAGTTCATCCTGGATCAGTGCTTCTCATGTGGCTTCACCACTGCTTCGTTGGTATTAGGAAGTCTAAAATTGGGTTGACTGAGTTGTTGGACCACTGGCTCTATTTCCTGTGCCTAACTGAGTATTGGTGGTACCTCACAGGTGTCTGGAAAATGTTTCTACATGGCAGGTGCTTTCAGATGTTGAACATCTTGCAATTCTATTGCAAATTCTAAAATAATATGTGCTATTGATTACATTTAGCAAAAACCAAAAGCAGCGTAATGCAATTCCTCTCATCATTCTGCTTTCTTCTCAAATAAATCAGCTGATTGTACCACTGTGCCACTCACTCTGTAAATCATCTAAAGCAGCTGTCCTGGCTCCTGCCTCACTCGTACCCAAGGTTCTGCAGTGCCCCTGGTCCCTTGTTGGGATGCTCATGGATGGAGCTGCTTCCACTGAAAATGCCTGCAGGAGCCTTGGGGGAGGATGCAGATTCCTATGTGTGATTTAAACTCCTCTGCCCAGCACCCTGTTCATTAAGTTTCTGCTCTATAAGCTCTGCCTCCCAAGAGCCCAGCTAGTAAATTCCCAGCAGCCTCTCCTTAAGCTGCCTTCTTTAATACAGTGGTATTAAATCCACTGGCATGTGGATTAAGGGGTCCAGGCAAGGTGAGTAGCTGGTGTGAGGATGTGCAGCAGTTATTGCGTGGGGAAACCTGGAGGGTTTTGCACCTTCCCAAGCAAGAGCATTGCAAACAGCTCCTAGACCTGGGCAGCCTTTCCACAGGACATTAAAGAAAGCCTTCAGGAGGTTTCTTGGTGTCTGTACATTTTGTCTATCCTGGCCAAATGACTAGAAACTATACCACAGAATATAATTAATTATCTGTGGAGACTCAACAGGGCTTCTGTAGAGGGAAGTCTTGTCTCACAAACCTTTTTGAGTTCTCTGAAGGACTCAAAAAGCACGTTGGTAAGGGTGAACTGTTTTATATTGCCCCTGGCTTCTACTGAGGCACAAAAGCAGTCATATAAGTCAAAGTCCTCCCACAGGTGATAAAAGCTGGGAAGCAGAGGGAGTGTTTCTCCAGGAAGAGAGGCTGTTGATGCCATGTGTCATTAGTCACAGGCTGGATAAGGTGGTCATGAAAAACTAAGGGATTGTTTGATGATGGACAGTTATTTAGGATGCTAAAGAAGGTAAACTGGGGAATTGCCAAAAGGTCTTATGAAACTGTAAGTGGGGAAGTCATGGTGGGAATGTACCAAAGGATTATCTTTCCTGGCCAGTGCCACCTGGGCACCAGAGCCTGGGGCTATGGTAGCCATTGTCACTCAAACATTTCACATTTGGCAGCAGAAGAGATAAATGATATATCAGGAATGGTTGGGAAAGTAATATTTAGAACAGCCTCTCTAAAGCTACTGTGCACCCACATCTTGAGGGCTCTGTGCAATTCTGGTCCTTGCACTCCCAGGAGATTATAAAGCATTTAGAAAAGAGTAATGGCATCAGGGAGCAAGAGTTCTTCCCATCCCATCCACGCCCCCAGAGCTGAGGAGCAGCTCAGGCAGGGAGGCATGTGAGCCCCTTTGCCATGGCCACCTTGATGTGCATGGCACAGGGCTGGGTGCTGCCCTGCACCTTGCTCTCAGCACTCCAAAATGAGCTGTGAGGAGAGACTCAAAGGCCTCTTTCTAACTGGTGATGAGGTACTGCAGCAGCACCCAGTCAGTCTTTGGAGACCTCCCTGTGAGAAAACCCTTGGTAGCCGCACTGAAATTGAGCCTGAACTACTCCAACCCATCTGACCACCCACAAATAATTTCCTGGTCCCTAAAACTCTCCCCAAGCCCTATTTCCCCATAGCTAAGGCAGACAGAGGTTCCCACAGCCATCCCTGGACACAAAGCTCCAGGCAGCTTTGGGAAAAGTGAGTTTTCTTGCATTTGCAGCAGGAACAGGAGCCCAAAAATAATTCACCTGCCCCATTGCCTTTCAGCAGGTATGGGGGAAAGCAGATGTAAAAGAAGTGTGAACCTTCCTCTTCCAGACTTGAGGATAAAAATAGCTTCAAGACTATTTTTAAGGGCACCTTTTCTTTTCTTTTCTTTTCTTTTCTTTTCTTTTCTTTTCTTTTCTTTTCTTTTCTTTTCTTTTCTTTTCTTTTCTTTTCTTTTCTTTTCTTTTCTCTTCTTTTCTTTTCTTTTCTTTTCTTTTCTTTTCTTTTCTTTTCTTTTCTTTTCTTTTCTTTTCTTTTCTTTTCTTTTCTTTTCTTTTCTTTTCTTTTCTTTTCTTTTCTTTTCTTTTCTTTTCTTTTCTTTTCTTTTCTTTTCTTTTCTTTTCTTTTCTTTTCTTTTCTTTTCTTTTCTTTTCTTTTCTTTTCTTTTCTTTTCTTTTCTTTTCTTTTCTTTTCTTTTCTTTTCTTTTCTTTTCTTTTCTTTTCTTTTCTTTTCTTTTCTTTTCTTTTCTTTTCTTTTCTTTTCTTTTCTTTTCTTTTCTTTTCTTTTCTTTTCTTTTCTTTTCTTTTCTTTTCTTTTCTTTTCTTTTCTTTTCTTTTCTTTTCTTTTCTTTTCTTTTCTTTTCTTTTCTTTTCTTTTCTTTTCTTTTCTTTTCTTTTCTTTTCTTTTCTTTTCTTTTCTTTTCTTTTCTTTTCTTTTCTTTTCTTTTCTTTTCTTTTCTTTTCTTTTCTTTTCTTTTCTTTTCTTTTCTTTTCTTTTCTTTTCTTTTCTTTTCTTTTCTTTTCTTTTCTTTTCTTTTTCCCCCAAAATTCCTTATTTTCATTTGTATTTCCAAAACCACTGGTACATGATTTTGCCCACAAAAGATTTTTCTTTCTGCAGAGCTGCATTCCATAAAGCTGGAAGCCTCCCAGCCTTTTATCAAAAAATAATCAGCCCAGTCTTTGTTTCCATGAGGGATTATGGGTGAATTTTACAGGATTTAAAATTTCTTGGAAAGCTGGTGGCCTTAAGAACCCAAAGTCTGAAAAATCATTTCAGTTTCTGAAAAGGTGATGATTTCAGGTAGCCCAGGCTGGGATGTGACCCAAGTCCACTGGACCCACTTGCCTCCCTGAGACTGGAAGATGGGAGGGGCTGGCAAAGCCAGGCATGAGGAGGTTCCCAGGACACAAAGGTGTACCTTGCTTTCTGATACCAAAAGCTGGGTTTACACTTGTCATCCTCTGCAGAGATTCTTTCTGTGGCTAAAGGGGGAAATAGGGAAAAGCAGAGTGATCTGCAAACCACCACTGGAGAGACAACCCCAGTGCTGTATCAGGGATGCTCAGGGATGCCTTCTTCCCCCAGTTTGGGGGCAGACTCCATTAAGGAGTGTATCAATATTGATTCCATAGGGCTGTATCAGTTGGGCTGGATGTTCCTGAAGCTGCAAGACAGTTGATTCCAGTAAAAATTCCCGGTAAAATCTGATTCAAAAGAACATTGTGTGGGAGAAGCTGTGGGGCAGGGGAAACATGCACTTGAACTGAGAAAGCAAATGGGTTAATTCAAAAGGAATTGTTCTAAAAACGAGGTTACAAGGCCCTGGATCAGGTTCTCATTAAAGCCCACACAGCTTCCAGAGAAAACCCATTTCTTGGTTTAGGACTCAGCCTGCTACTCCTCTTCTGCCACGGGCAGAGCTGAGGAGATGCTGGGATCGGAGCAGGCTTCCCTTTAACATCTTCCACCAGCAGCAGTGTGCTCTGGGCAGTGCTCCCTGGACCTCACCCTGCCCACAGCCCCAGAGCACTGCAACCCCTCGTGATCCCCTTGGCTACTGAGCTCTGGCAGGAGCCCCTCCCAAAAACCGGAGCACCCAGGCAGAGGAGACATCGTGGTACAACCTAATTTGTTCCTGGCTGGATGCTGCCCTCAGTACTAATTACTTTATATTAAAGCATCTGTGAAAAGGGATAATAAAGAAATAAAGCTGACCCTGCTGGAGAGAAGAGATGTTACAGCACGATGCAAAGCACCAAAAGCAGAAAGGGGCTCTGTTTTTTTTCATCTGCAATTCGGAGCAGTTTTGCAAGCCCATCTCCTTGGCTGCATCCAGGGGCGAGGGGCAGAGTGGGATGTGGGGATTGTTGCTGAGATATGGGCACAAACAGCACCAGCCACACTGGCCAGCACCACCAGCACCAGGAAATCACGGATGAGACACCCACTGATGCCTTGCCACTTCCCACAGCATCTCGTCGGCGGAGCTTTCGCCTTGGAGGGGAAGCAACAAAGCCCGAAACGTAGTGCCCCAAACACCCCAAATCCGGCCCTCGCTGGCTGTGCCTCTATTTCCGTATCTGTTATGCAGAGCTGAACAAGACAAACCCCTCCGTGGAGGACTGTGGAGTTCTCCAGATAAAAGCGCCTGGAGTACATAAAGAGAGTGATTAAAGCCATTAGCACCCTTTGCCATGCACACAGTCTAAACACGCTCGGGCCATCCCGGGCTATTTGAAAACTGTTAGATGTTTTCAAGCTAAATATTTATTTCATCTGCCGGGACAGCCCCTTGTGGGGAGTTCAGCTCACTCCCTCGGTCAAAGGCTTCTCAGCAAAGTGTTACGGGCTCGGCGGGACTCTTGGATGGGCTGAACATGTGGGAAAAGGTCCTGGAGTAGCCCTAAAGCCTGACCCTGCTCCCAGAGGAGATGGGACACCGCTTGGAACATGCAGCGGCCACGTGGGCATTCCCCACTGGAAACTTTGACTCAAAACCCTGGAATAGCCACACAAAGGATGTTGTGGTTTTTCCTTCTTCTTCTGAGGGAAAAAAAGGGTCTTGAATGGATTTGTCTGGGAAGCTGGTAAAATGTGGTGGTAAGTCAATTGAGAAGGGATGTTGCCTGCTCAGGATGGGGCCGATTAGGGTTTCAGAGTGCTGGAAGTGGCAGTGACATTAGTTGGTAACTTGCTTTGTCTCAGTGTTGTTCTAGTAAAAGCTAAAAAAAAAAAAAAAAAGTAAAAGGCATTGCTGGAGAGTGTTTAGCTTAAGTGACCCGTGACATGAATTATTTTCATCCAAGAGAGAAAGAAAAATCTGTGTGTTTGTGCCTGTGGCTGCTGTTGCTTCCCATGGCGACAATGCATATTTTGCCACCTATTTTGCAGGAACAGAAGAAAGGAGTATTTTGCTATGAGGAGGCTGAGAGAGGAGCAGAGAGATTGAGCAGAAACATCTGAGAGCTTTGTCAGACCAGCATGGGAGCCAGATCCTGGGTTACCTTTTCCCTACGCTTTTACCTTAAGGCCACTAAAAACAGCATGGAGAAAACATCTGCATGCTGTTGTGGTTTTGGGCCATCCCCTCCTGTGTCTCCCCCCATTCCAAGGGTACCTTTCCTTTGGAAATACATTTCTGCTCCATCCTTCGGCACGAGAAAGTTCCCAGATGGCATGGTAAGAAAAGTCCCATTGGACAAAAACTTATCAGAGACACCTTTAGAGAAAACCAGAAATCATTAGGAGACATGCACTGATATCAACAGCAAGGGCAAAGTCACGGTCCATTTTCAGAATGCCTTTGTATTTTTTTATCTTTGTGAGCTGTGAATGCTGGAAGAGAGTGGTGTGATGGGGTTTGTGCCCATCTCCTGTCAGGGTCAGGGGACAGCCACTACCATGGCCACCATGTAGCCATCAGCTGGGTCTGTGGAAGTCAGAGTGAACACTTTTTGATGCATGAACTGATCAGACACCCATGTCTAGACTACCTGGGTGCCCATGTGTGACTTAAGTGGGTGCTTCTGCATGAACAAAGAAGGTGCTCAGATGTGTGCGGGTTGAGCACTGATGCAGGAGCTTCTGGAGCACCCATGTATGAATCAGTGGCTTGCTCATGCTGGAGTTGTTTGAGTGCTCATGCATGAAATAATTGGGTGCTCATGCATGGCTAAATTGGGTGTTCATGCATGGATTAAATCTGCTCTCATGCACGAACTGCTTGAGCACTCCTGCAAAAATTAGCTGTCAGCTCCCAGGGGAGCACAGCAAACCCTGCACTTCGTGCTTGATACACCACTCACCTGCAATGGCCAGACTGGCTTAAGGCTCCTCATGTTCTCCATCACCACTGGAGCAGGGTGGGTGTTGCAGGAGCTGTTGTTGGCTGATTTATACCCAGGACAGGCCCCACACACCAGTCATGCTGTGGACATTTCTACACTGACACTTGAAGCCACTTGTTTGGATGTTTCTGACATCTCCTTGGAAGAACAGCACCCAATCTGCTTTGGGACACTATTTATGTATCTCCTTACGTTATCACTCCATAAGGCACACCACCTCTCTGACCTGGAGCTCTGGGCTCACCTAACCAAAAGCTGATGGGACATGATGGGCATGTTGCCATATAATACCAGTCAGAAGAATGTATCCTGCTCAAAATACTGGGAAGAAAAGCTGCTGGTGTGGTTAATAAGATGGATGGAAAACCAGGAAAAACACTGTTGTGGTTCCTCAAGACAAGAACATCTTGTTCAGGCAAATGCAAAGGTGTTTCTTGAGGACAATCCTGCAGAGACAAAGAGACGGGGTGATGGCAATAATGTTCGTGCCTGGCTGGGAAAATGTAAAGGAAGTATTTGATAATTATCACAACATTACCACAAAACATATGCAGGCAGGATAGGAATGAGGTCAGGACTTCTGCAGCATCTGATCCTTTTCCTTCCAGCACCAGCACCGTGTGGAGGAGGGGAAGGAAAGCTGTGCCTGAGAGCACTCAGAAATGAGATGCTCCTGCCCATATTCCAGGCTAGAGGCAGGGAGGATCCCTGCTGCCCTTTAGGAAATCTGGTCTCACAGCTGCCACCAGGCCAAGGGGCCCCCAATGCTGGAGCTGCTCTGACCCTCAGTGGCAGTGTGTACTGATGTCAGGCAGCAGCTGCTGACTGACCCTGCAGCAAAACCAAACCCTGCAGACCCAGCCATGGCTGCTTTTGGATGTCTCTGCTCTCTGCCTCAAGTTTTTGAGTGCAGCATCCCTTCCATGTTATCAGCTTGCACGTGGAGGAGCTGAAACAAAGCAAACAGTCATCCCAAAAATGCCCATGGTACTGCAGTTGGTGCTGCTGAGCTGTCCCGGTGACCCAGTTCAGGCGCTCTCGTGTCCATGTCCCTGTGTGGGATGCCAGCCCTGTTCACCACCCCATTCTCTGCCTGAAAACCTGTCCCTGGGGCTTCCCCTGAGGGTACAAACCAGGTAGAGATGCTGATGCATTACAAATGTGCACTTCTTAAGCAGCAATGAATTGCAACCCGGGCCTTGGGGTGTGTGACCCGAGCATCACTCCGCGGAGCCCGTGTTAAAATCAGGCCTAGTTTTAATCTGCTGTTTGAATATCGAGGGCAGCCTGCACATAGACATGCACTCACAGCTTGCTGCAGTCAGTGGAGATGATCTGAACTGGCAGCAGGGTGCAGTGAGATGGTTTTTTTCAATATTAATGAACCCTTATATGTTTCATGTCTGTTAAGTGGGAGGAAGCGAGTGGCATGAGGTGTCCTGAGGCTGACTCACATCGGCCCTCATGCAACATGAAACTCAAGCGCTTGAGAGATGAATTTTAGTCTCATTTAAAACCTCCAGTGTTAGGTTAAGAAGTGCTTTCCTCCCAGCCACCTTGGGGAACAAAGATGTGCTGCTGGGATGAGCAGGTAACAATATCTCCACCAGCTCAGCTAAGCCAACGGGGCTATCCAATGCCCTAGGGCAGGGAAACAACTCACAGCAAAACCTGGACCTGGGGCTGGCATAAAGAGAATGGACCTGGGGCTGGCATAAAGAGAATCCACACCAGACCCACTTTGGGGTTTCCTGTGATACTGCCTTAGACATGTAGAGCAGAGTAGCTCGTGGGGAAAAAGTCACTTCCATTTCTGGTCCCTTCCCGCTGGTGTTGTCCAGATGCAGAAGTGGTTGAGCCTCTTGAAAGATGCAAGGCTTGGCATAAAGGGTTGCAATAGTTTCTCCACTGGCCCCTGGAGTCTTCTGAAAGCTGTTTCCTCATTACTCATCTCCTCACACCCCTCTATAACCCTCTTGATCTTCAAACGCCTCTCAAAAGGCAAATACACTTGGTGTCAGGCAAGGCTGGAACAGCTGCCAGCATGCTGCCTTCCATGGTGTTGGGATGAAGATGGTCAGGGAAGTGACTCCACCTCAGCCAGTGAAACATGTATCTTTTTTTTTCCTTTTTTCCCTCCTCTTGGGAAAGCAGCTCTTTTTCTCAGCTGTGATGGGGCCTCCTGTCTTTCAACACCTATCGATCACAAATCAAAACAGTGCTGGGTCTTCACCTCCTGGAACAGCACTTGCTGCTGCTGGTTCCTGCAAGGGGCATCTCCCGTAAATGTTATCAGTGCTCCTTAGATCAGTCCTGCACCAGATCCCAAGATCTGTTCTGGGACGAACCTGGTGGTCGGACAAGGTTAGGAGATATCACAGCTCATAACTCTGACTGCAGTTCCCAAGCTTTGTTTGCTTCTGCTCTGTGTGTCCAGGAAATTATTTTTTGAGAGGCCTGGAGAGTACCAAGGCTTGAAGGGAGTACATGGAGAACCTGGTCAAACCAGGAAAAATCTGGGACCTGTTGCTTCAGAAGAAGAAACTACCTAAAACCTTGTAAAAACCACCCCATTCCCCCACAGGCAGCAATGTCTACTTAAGATGTGTCTTGAAATGCCTTTAAGGCTGGGCCCGATTATTTGGTTACACTGAAATTATACTAATGAACTTTGGGAGGGTGGCAGTGCCTGAAATGCCACGTCTGAGAAGAGGACTGGCTTCTGACTCCTGCTCAACCTCTTTGCTCAAGCATTCCCAACCAAGGTGTGCAGAGCAATAAAGAGCCTCTTGAAAGCTCTTGACAGCCTGTCAAAGGAGGCATCTTAGGGTATGTGTGCTGGAAGTATCCATGGCACAGAGTACCAGCCTCTCTGGGGGTTTCCATTCCTGCAAAACTGGTTTTCAGGAAAGACTTGATGTGGGGCAATGTTTTCTGTCATCACCATGGGGGTTTGAGGAGGCTTCTAAATGAGCAACCAATGCAAAAGTGTTGACTCGCGGGTCGGAGGTTTCAAGATGAGACGCCCGCCACACTTTCACAAAGAAAACACAGGCGATAACAATCAGGCAAGAAAACTCATCATTTAAAGCTTAAAAATCCTTTTTCCACCCGAAGCAGCCCCATCTCTGTCGCTGGATATCTCTCTTGCTTGTTCATAAAGCCTCTCCACTTCCATGTTGTACATAAACACGTGCCATATTCCCTATCAAAGGGTGATAAACACTCTCTAAGTGTGTTTATCTGTTGGCTGACAAGCCCCGCTTAAAAGCTTAGTTCTCTGAGTTCTAAAGAGGTTTCCTCCCTCCGGCTTGGCTCCTCGGGCTGATTCCAGGAGGCTGCTGGAGAGTGTCTGGTGCTCCTCAGAGGCAGAGCCTGTCATCCAGCCCACCGCGTGCTTCAGCTCTGCAGCTCCCCAGCCTCTGGCATTTTGGGGTTGCATTTTATTTGCTAGGACAAGATGCCTGAGCCCATGAAGGGCTGGCTGGGGCTGGTGATGAGTTTCAAAGGGGTGAAGGAGGAGACAAAACATTGTGGTCTCTTCCCAGGACACTTTTGGAAGTCGTTGCCTACAACGGTGCCCATGTGTTGGAGAGGGGAGAAGGGTCCTCCTCCATCTCAGCCCTGGTCAGGGTAAGTTTGGATATCTGCTGCCAGTATGTGATCTTCTGTGGAGGGCAAATTGGTGCAAACAGAGACCTCCCAGGCAGGGGGGAACGACCTTGTCCTTTGCTCCGTCTGCTCAAATTCCTCTTTTTCCGCGTATTTCCTATTGCGTTTCAACACAACCTGAGGGACAGCAGCTTCTTCAAACCCCACTGCCACGGCTCGGAGTGCTTTGCCTCTGTGGAAAACATCCCCCGAAGAGCCCGTTCTCCTCCCACCTTAGGCTGAAGATGGAAATGCAGCACAGGAGAAGCGAGCTCTGGCTGCCAAAGGAATTTCTTGGGAGGGTGTAGAGCACCATCTAGTGAAAGCCAGCGAGGAGACCATTAGCCAGCCTGTGGGCCTCTTGGCTGGGACCAGCTGTGTCCTGGAATCATAGAATCACATAATTTTTTACGGTGGAAAAGGCCTCTAAGATCATCGAGTCCAACCCTTAACTCAGCACCACTGTCCACCACTAAACCATGTCCCTAAGCACCACATCAACACGTTTTTTTTAACACTTCCAGTGATGGTGAGTCCACCACTTCCCTGGGCAGCCTGTTCCATTGCCTGGCCATCCTTTCAGTGAAGAATATCAAGTTAGCAAGGCATGGCCTTCCCATCATGAACCCATGCTGGTTTTGGCTGCAGGTGCTTATGCTTTCAGGTGGGCATCGAGCAGGGATCCTGCTTGTCTTCTTCCAGTGTATCCACAGAGAATTTTAAACTAAGCAGCAGAACAGGTGGAAATCAGAGGTGAGTGCAACTTCTTTTTCCAGTTTTCTCCTGTTCCTCCTGGGGTGAACAGGGAAGCTGGAATTTGTTTGCAGATGAGGAACAAAAGTCTTGCTCAGGGCTGATCATAGCTGAGCTGAGCACTGCTGTCACAGCTGAGCACAGCCCTTTGTCACAGGGCCTGGGGAGAATTCCATGTTCCCTATAGCTTCACGTGTTTGGACCTCAAGTTTTTTTTGTTCTAGGAGCCTCTTCCCCACTGCTCTTTGTTGTGAGACCTCTCTCTATCTGTGACTCTGCTCTGAGCAGCTGGAAAGCCAAGATCTCCTTGCAAAGGCTATGAGATGCTTCATGCCTGCCTACCTGCCCCTGCAGCTGCTCTAATTAAAACCTCAAGGATGAGTTAACACGGCTCTTTCTTTTTTTATGGATGTGTTTGAAGTGCCTCGTTGCTTTGGTCAGTCTGTGCTGTAATTATGTTATTAGCAAGGAAACTTAAGCTTTTACAATCGCCCTTTATGACAAAATATCTCAGAGGGCTGTCGAGCAGGTTTATTAGAAAGTGAAAACACCTTTTGATGCAGAAGCAGTCAGAGATGTCTGAGGACGAGTCAGTAATGGGAAGTCACTGCCAAAGCCCCCAGCCAGGAGCTGTCTGTCCAATGATGAGCTGCCCTGGAAGTCACTGACTGGGTCATCTTCCAGTCCTGCTCCTTCAGGGCAGCACAGCACCGACCTGATGGTCAGTGTATCCTGGCGTCCACGGTGGGATGTGTCACCTGGTGGTAGCCCCTGCTCTGAGTTCTGTTGCCCAGCCAAGCCCTCCCCAGCTGGTTACACAATTCCTGGCTGTAGCCCTGCTGCTCTGACCTTGGGACATGGCACCTGGCCCTGAATCGTTCCAACCCCTCAACAGGATCTCCAAGCACTGATCCAGCTCTGCCTGCACCAACAAAGCAAAGACACTGCCAGTCCTTCTCCCCCCATGTCCTGCTTTCCTTAAACAACCAATGTAAACAACATTCTTGCAGAGCATACTGTGTCTGACCCTGCCATTCCTCGTGGTAGAACTGAGGATGCTCATACTGGCTCAGGACGATTTGGGGGTCTCATCCATCCCCTTCCCAAGGCCATAGTATGGCTATTTGCTGGCTGTGCAAAACCCTCTAGAGGGAGCCCCGATCCCAGACATCCCCAGCCAAGGTCCCACCAGGTCACAAAGATGCTCTGTGCCTGTTCAGGCGGAGGTTTTGTGGAGGTGTTATTGTTTGGGCTTTTCTTAAAGGCTCCACACCGCCTTAATGACCTCATTTTCACAGCTGTGGGGCTCACTTGCCCTCTCTGAACATTTTCTGCGTGTTCCTTTCTCCCCAAGTGCTTCCTCACCCACCCCAAGCACCTCTTCCCCTTAGACCTCACTGAAGGTGGGGTGAAATCTTCCATGGGGTAGATACTGTCCAGACGTGTGTCCTGGGACTCTGCATGGGGGCTGCAACCTGACAGCTGAGACGTGAGGTGTAAAGACGTAGCAGGTGAACAAAAGCATCTATGAAAGACAAGTATTTCCCCCCAAAACACTCCCAACACCCTGAACAGCTACATGGACCATGCACCCAACCCCCATGGTGGCAGTGGATTTGGTGGCAGGGCCAGCCCAGGGGACTCTGCTGGTGGGAGAGCTGGTGGCAGAGCCATCCCACTCAAACCAGCCAGGAATTGTGCCATCATGACACTGATAACACCAAGGTTGTGGGTTTGATCCTCATATGGGCCATTCACTTGAGGACTGGACTCGATGATCCTTGTGGGTCCCTTCCAACTCAGTACTCTGGGATTCCGATCCTGTGGTGAAACTTCTCTGCCAGCATCCTCAGGAGAACTGGAGCCAAGGGGGAGACAGTGGGGAGGCTGAAGAGGCAGGGAAATTTGTGCTGATTTAGAAAGGGCATGCCAGAGACTGGGACCATGTCTGAGGTGAAGTGATGCTGTCCCCCAATTCCTCCAGGCTCACCCCAGAGCTGTAGTGGGGAAAAGTCTCCCAAAAGCCATGCTGGGGCACGCCCTAGGGGCAACCCCAGTGACCCAGGGAGAGAGAGATTCCCCCCAGCCCAACAGTGCTTGTCGCTGCCAGCCTGTCACCTTGCCTGGGACTGTTGCTGCTCAGGGTGGCTGGCACTTTGCATCCTGGCCAATCTGCTCACCCCAGTGAGGCAGGATCCAGTCTGGGAAGGGACTCACCCCTGCACCTGCCCTCCCTGACCAAAGGGCAGAAGAATCTTGGCTTCAGTTTGTTACACTGCAGGATGGCTCTGAAGGCCACAGGGTACCGGGAGGAAGCACTGGGCATGGGCAGCTGGCATTGGGCACTGCAAGAGTGACAGGGCTTCTGCTGGTGGGTGCCAGCCCTCACCTGGGTATGGCACTCTGCCCTTGATGGTCAGCTCGGTCAAGACGATGCCAAAGGACCAGATGTCTGACTTGATAGTAAACCTTCCATACAGAGCTGCTTCAGGGGAACTTTCCACCTGGATGGAGAGACAGGGGGAGGCTGTGTGGGACCCCTGTGCAACCAGGACCATGTGTCAGCTTCAGACACAACACACACCTCTGGGCACCAGGGACCAGAGGCCGCTGCTCTGTGCAGGAAGGGGTGTGAGGCAGGTCCTCTCTGAGTCTGCAGCTGAGAGCAACTGTGAGTAGTATTCCCCTTTTCAGAATGGCTGAGTCAGAGCTCAGAAAGGCTTCTTTAATTGTCCCTGCTGCTTCTTGCATGGGTTTCACCTTTCACCAGGTGGGTACAAATAGGAAGTCCTGCAGGAAGTGCTGGATCAAACGGTATTCCAAGTGAAATAGTCAGGGCAGGACTTGTGCACAATAAAAGCACGGCCATGGGCAACTTCTTCCATTAATCTCAATGAGTGTACCGTGCTCTGATTGCACATTGAACAGGAAAAGTCACTTGAACTCCAAAGGTGACTGTGCCCATCCTGCTGCTGGCCATACCCAGGGAGTATCCCATCTCCTCCGTCCTCCTCCTGCCACTGTGGACCTCAGGGTCATCCAGACCCAGCAGACACCCTGGCATGCCTAGGCCATGTAAGCAAGCAGCTGCTAGGTGAGTTGGGAACAGCAATGAATGCTGCCCAGTGCCATCAGAGCAGCTGCCCTTACCAGCTGGCTCTGCCCATGGTAGCTTCCAGCAAGGCTTGCAGTGGCTCTCTTCCCCATTCTCATGCTTCCCTCCTCCTCCTCAGCTACTTACAACATCAAAGCCCTGAAGTCTCCACTCCTCCTTTCTCAGGAGATCTGGTTTAGCTGTTGGTGAAGGATTTATGCTGTGATAGGAGACTCATTGCTGCCTGTAGGAATAAATCCCACGGATATTAACCATATCGGAATCAAGGCCCTGCTGCTTTGCCTCCTCCAGCCCGGCTGGATCTTCCTTCCTTTCCTTGTCCATTCCTTTATTCATTTACAAGTCCTGTGAAGTCCCAATGTGACATCTGATTTCCATCCAGTTGGACAGTAAACTTACATTTTTCTCACGGTCTCTGTGCTCTTGTGCTTTGGGTCTCTGCCAGGCACTCCACATCTTCAGCTTGCCTTTTTTTTTTTTTTTTTCCTTTCAGACCAAGTTGCTCTGGTCCTTTCTCCCTCTTTCCTCCTAGCCTTTAAAGGAAGCAAAATAAAAAAGGTCGACGAGAAGAGCCAAGCTCCTTCCAGGACTCCCCTGGGATGAATTCGCTCCCCTCCTTCCATGCCAAGTGGCCCAGAGACACTTTCCTGCAGTCCCAGCAGCAGCAGCTGCTCAACTCTCTGCTCCAAAGTGAGAAGTGTAGCAGCCAGTGCTGATCAAAGGGGCTGCTTTCCCTATCCCTCCCATTTTGCCAAGGGCTCTGCTGTCACTCAGTCACAAGTTACTGCCTTCAGTCAACTGTCAGTGCTAGATATCCTGCACATTATTTCTATTTCCTAAAATTCTGGGTAACTGCTTTCATTTTGTGGGGCCAAAGAGGTGTTTCTCTCCCCACACTGCTGCAGGCAGTGGCGTTCTGCTGCTCATCCACTTCCAGCCATCATGGGAAAGCAAAGGAAATGCACAATGACCCCTCAAACTCCCTTTCCCACAGCCCTGTGCTTTTTTGCTTTCTGCTCTGTCGGTGGCAGGATGGGAAGGAGAGAGGAGCACATCCTGGTTTCTCCCTCCCTAAACCTCTTTCTTCCCAGGACATCCTCCCTTGGACACTCATCTGGCCAGCTATGGGTACAGGGATGATACAGAGATGCTGACCAAAGCACCAAAGTGCTGGCCACAATCTGGGATGGTAGAAATGAATGCTGGTAGCAAAGTTTTGCAGCTGGATCAAAGGCAGTTTCCCTAAAATAGCCCCAAACCAACCAGCCACAAGACCACTACTCCCTCCAGCTGCTGGCACTCCAAAGCACCACGGCTGCCTTGGGATTGGGGCTTTGCTAATGATCCACACCAAACTGCAGTGCCACGATGACTTTCTTCTGCTGGGAGGCAACCTTGAAACAGAGTGAATCTGAAGCTGTGGTGAAAATATCTTTCTGGATCAGGTGTTTTCTGGGCTACTGGGTCTGTGCATCCGCTTCTCACATCCAGGCATATGAGTGGAAATTTGCTCTTGCGCAAAGACTTGTTTTGATCCCAGTGAACTCTGCTCCTTCTTGATTTCCTCGGTAAGAAGGAAAGTCCCCTGGGTCAAAAGGTCTCTCTGTTTTACTGAGAGGAAGTCTTATGGCAGCAGAGATACACAGCCTTGCCATGCAGACCCAACTGAATTTTCTAGGCAAAATGATTGATGTTTAAATTGCATCATGATTTCAATCAGAAATAGGAGTTTTAATGTAAGCTGATAAGCCTGCCCTCAAATTTTTATGAAGGGCATGATGCATCTCACCAGGTAGCAACGACTGAGGCTGCTCCCCCCTTTAGGTTGGACATTTTCTGCACCTGTTCATGAAGATGCCTATTTGAATCCAGGTAATTGCAGAAATGTCTGTCATGTTACAAAACAGCCAAAAATACGCTTGATTTTTCTTTTAGACTGGGCCAGTTGGTTTTTGTATCCCAGAGAGCGACAGGAATCTGCTGAGACAGCAATAAGTGCATTTTGATGACATTAAAAAGCATAGTTTTCTCATTTTCCTAACTGACAAAATGTACTGGATATATGACCTTACCTCTTCTCCTTACCCCAAGCTGTCCCCCCGTGCCTGGGACAGGTTTGTGGGAGGCCACCATGACACCCTTGCCCCAGCCTTTGTCTTGGTCAGCCTTGCTACCACATTGAACAGGCTGCTCTCAATATTTAACTTGATTTCAGGCAAAATGGCAAAGACAGCAAGTTTCATCCCATTCCTTTGTCTCATCCTCCAACACCTCCTGGTGGCAGACAGGACTCTCATGCAAGCCTTTCAGAACACATTGTAGGACTTGCACACCATGGCCGAAGAAGAATTTAGGACTCTTCAGCCTGGCTCATTCCTTTTCCCTCCCCCTTGTGAATTGGTTTTAGTTCTCTTTGCTGTGGGGCATAGATTGCTGTGGGCTGAGCTTGAAGCAGACAGGTGGGCACCCGGCACTTGCCCTGGAATTGGGGGACCTTGGTGCCTCCCTGGGTGTCTGGGCTGTACTCCAGTGTTGTTTGGTGACACCTAATTTCAACGTATCACCAAGAGAGGATTTTGGCTGTGTCCTGTGCCGATGGAAGGCAGAGGCGGTGTGGGTTATGCCAGGGGAGCGTTGCTTTCCACATGGACAGGTCGGTGCAAGGCGCTGGTGCAGCTTTGAGTGTCAGAGCACCACAGCTTGCAATGGCTCTGCTTAATTACTGGGATACCTTAGGGAGAAAAACCTGTGCTTTTGCCTCTTTTGCCTGTTATCCTCCCCCTGTGAACATTTAGGGAGTCTAGACAGGGCTGGGACTCACACATACAGCTTCCCCTCATTTTTAGCTGCGTGGATGAAAGTCATGAGTGCTCCATGACTCATCGTGCTCTCCTGCAAAAGGAGGAAACTTTTGTTTATTGTTTCCCACTGTGATAATTTCTTCATGTTCAATGGGCACCAAATCCCTGTTTTATCCCCAGAGCTTCCTTTCCCCATTTTTCTTACCCCTGTTGCATCTGCACCGCATCTCTACTCCATAGGGGTACCTGAAGGTTCCAGTGTGGCTGGTGTTTGGTTTGCACCTGAGACAGAAATCAGCAGTAGTAGCAATGAAAAAGAAGGAGAAGAACAACAACAAAGAGAAGAACATGAGAGCAGGACCTGGAAGGAAACAGTGGAAGAACAAGGCACACTAGGGTGAAGTTGCATTTCAGCCCCTCTCTACTTATGCTCCATTGCTCTTGGAAAGAAAACAGAAGGGTGAACCTGAATTTGAGATGTTTTCAGCAGTGAGCTGCTCAGTGTACCTAAAAGCCTGATTTCAAACAGCTCTCTCATGTGGATTCTCTGATGTGGGGCAGGCCAACCTACAGCCTTTCCCCCAGCAGAGCCATCAGTAGGGTTAGTTTTAAATTTTATAACCACCCACCAATCTCTGTGAAAACCTGTGGAGCCTTAATAACAATCCTGGAGGGCACTACCCTCTGCAGTGGCTTGTTGAAATTAGGCAAGAGGTGTCCCTGCTTAATGGAGACAGGAGGGCCATGCCAGTGGGTACACAGCAGGGAAGCAATAACTCCTAAAAGAAGCCTTTGCAACCAAAACTAAAGGCTGAGACTGAGTTTCTCTGGACTTGAAGCTTTGAAAAACAGTGAGTGGCACAGTCCCTCGCAAGGTAAGTAGAATAAAAGAGTCAAAAACTTTGGGTTTTTTGGGGTAGAGGTGGTTTTAGCCACACATTAATCCATGATATTCATTAAACTTTAAATCAGCACTTTAAAAATAGGTCCTGTGATGATGGAACACACCGTCAGGAAACGTCACTCACCGTGTGACATGGCAGATGGAGATTTATATGGTGACACATAATAATTTTAATGGGTTCTGCCTAAAACGGGACCAAACTGTCCAAGGTTACAGAGTGCTGGGTGACTTCTGGCTGAGCCTTGCAAACAGAGGAAATTCGACTTGGTGACAGCAATGAGACACTGCAGCAGTAAAACCTCAAAGCACATACCCAAAAGGCAGTGTGGGACTATACATGGAAGACTTCAGGGCTGTCCTAAGCAGGATGAGCCCAAGGAACCCTGAGGGTCTGGCCTGTATGGCTCCCATCCCTCGTGTGATGTTGCAAAGAAAGGATTAAGAAAAGACTTATTTTGGCTGCAGACAAACCACTGGCAACTGAAAATAAACAGGCCAGACATCAGCTCCCACTGAGCTTTGAATAAATTGTAGGATTTTGAAAAGAATAGTTGTTTGTTTCAAGCACAGCTTCAAGGAAGGTAGAAAAGCCTTTGATCTTCTGAGCCCCTCTGCAGTGCACCTTTTAGTTTCAGACGTGTGTCTTGTTGGGTGTAGATCTTATTATTGTTATTTTCTTGTACTCTTGATGCAAAAAAAGAAAAAAAAAAGCTTTGGTACAAGACATCTGAGTGCTGGAGAGCCTGGGAGGTCATGGAGGCACTGGTTCCAGGAAGTTTGCCTCTGAGGAATATTGCTTTGTCCCTACCTAAGTGCTCTGCACTTCCTAATGCCTTGGCAAGCTGGAGCCTCCAATCCATGCGAACCCTGACACCTCCAAGGGCTGATTTTTAGAGAAGGGACAATAGGGATGGAATTTTTTCCCACAAAACTTTTGGTTCAGTACAATGCCACTAAACAATAGAATGGTTTTGAGCTCAGTTTTCTCTCACTCCTTCTGAGTCTCTGATTTCAAAGCCTTTGTTTCCCCCTTTAAACATACAGAGATTGCTTTAAAGATAGAACATCGTTTCCCTGCTTGGCTAATTAAAGCCCCAAAATTTGCAATAGGCTTGTCTGGTCCTCAATGTGCACAGAGATAACTCTGTTGTAGGGCTTTGATCATGCCTGGACATGGCTGTGGTGTTGGCACCTGCTCCTGCTGCCCTGGCACAAGTCCAGGCAAGGAGAGAGGGCACCGAGGCAGGGAGAGAACCTCTGGCACCTAAAAGGGATCCCCTTTGGTTAAAGGGTGTGGTGGATGCAAGTCCTCCTGTGCAGTTGGTTGGTGATGACCAGCCCTGGGTGGACAGAAGGGATCTGGTGGGAGGCTCTGCTTTGGTGGATGGAGGAGTGAATGATCCCAGCTGCAATACTCCCAAGTCCAAGGCTGCTCCATCTTTATTCCCCTTCCCTTCCTACCAATCCATCCATGTACGATTCCTTTCTGCTATTTCTACTCTCAAATACACGTCCTATCTGTCCATGTGAATTTTGTGGGTGACGCCAAAGGGTTCAGGGTGTTTAGTAGTGTCCTTTGTATCTATCTGATGAGAATGCTCTATTTTTCACTCAGCAGGGTTGGAGATTTAAACAGATAACTTTTAGCTGAAGAGATAATTTCTTTGACCAAGGAGAAAGGTGAACTGTGCATGGCCAAGGGGGTGTGAGATCCAGGGGCTTTACTGGGGAAAAGAGGAACATGTAGAGGAAGGGTGAAAAGAAATAAATGGGGATAAATTAAATGTGACCTGAAGAAGACACCAGAAACATTATCTGAGGGAGGTTTGGGCATGGAGGGAAGAGGCAGAGAACCCATCACTGCTTAAGGCAGCACTGTGGAAGAGCTGGCAGCACAGGGGGAAGCAGGACTTTGGCTTGCCCCTCTAAAAAAATACAATGCACCTTGACTTGCCCTGACTGACAGTGCTCTGGACCGTGCTGAGGCTCCTGGTGTCTAGACTGCTGCCTGAGTCAAAAGAACAAGCAACCTCCATGGTCACCTCTCCTTCTTGCTGCTCCTCATGCCTGCAAAATTGCCCCAGTGTCCAGCCCCAGTGGTTAATTCATTCCTCAGCCCTCGAGGTTTCTCCCCTGCTTGACCCCACCTCAGCGGCAGCAAACAGAGCACAGCTCCGCATCACCTTCTCCAGCTTCTCCTGCTCCCACCCATTCTGCTTTGCATTGAAGCAACAAAAACGTTGCACAAAGTTCAGAGACAGCCCTCTCCGGTTATTTCCATCTGGCCCAAAGCTGTTTGAAACCCTACACCAAGACCTCCCAGTGCTGCTTTTCCTCTGTACTCCTCCTTTTTTTTTTTTGCTGTCCTTGGCTCCACCCTGACGGTGGTGGTTTCCCCAGCCCGCTGGTCAGGTGAACCACAGCCGTGCTGCCCCCCAGCCATCACCCGGAGCTGCTGGGAGGAGGCAGCAGCCTTTGCAGCCCCCAACTTTCCAGCCAGCACCTCCTCAGCCAGGCTGCAGCACGGGAAGTCAAGCCCTGTCGCAACAGTGGCAGCAGGGTGGCAGCAGCAGCTGCTGTACGTTCAAGAAAAATCAGCAGATTCTCTGCTGACGTGGAGAATTTGCTCTTGCTGCTTGAATGCTTTGGTCAGTTATAGTATTATAATTATAACATGATATTCATTATTATTATTATTATTATTATTGTTATATGTCCAAGAAGGATGTCACTTCACCATTGCCTCACTACCTGTCTCTTCACAACACCCTGGTGTTGCAGGCACCTCTCATCCATCCCCCTGTGGGTCACCTCTGCTGCAGCTGATGGATCCTGGAGCTGGTTTTGGGGTGTCTTAGCTCAGAGCTGGCACCACCATGAGCAGGGCTCTCTGGGCAAGACTTGCAGGGCCTCAGGCACAGGCTGCTGCCTCCAGGGTCCCCATGGGGTGATGTGCCTCTGTGAGTGGGTTTAAGATGCTCCAGTCACCGCAGCATGAGCAAGGCACCCAGAAGAAAGCTCATCACTGGTTTCGTTTTTGCCTGGGGATGCCTTTCACCTCTCATCCTACCACTGTGTCTGAAAACTCAGTGCAAAAAAGCCCTAACTGCCCACCAAATGGCTTGCCAAGTTTGGGCACTGGTCAAGCAGTGCCTGGGACCTACTTGTCTCCTGAGGAGTCCCAGCATCTCCAGGTGGGGAAACACTGCATAACGTGATGTACCAAAGGGGCTCCTTTGTTCCCAAAGAAGTAAGAAAACACTTATAAAAGACGTATGTCTGATGCCTTTCCTGTAGGCATAAATTGTGCAGATGCTCTGTGCTCCCTCTTTCTCATGTCCTTTTATTCTGGACGTTAAGAAATACTGTATTTTTATCTTCTTTACCGTCTCCTCCCCCTCCTTCTTGGCCCCACGCCTCACATCAGTAGCCTGCCCTAATAAATAATGTAGCATCTGTCCAGGCAGTCGTTTGTGGTCTGATCTTATCTGATGGATCGTGTTAGTGGAAGGGTTGAGCCAAACCTGCTCAGTTCTCTTCCTCATAGGAGAGCTATGCCAGTGTCCTCTGGGAGAGGTGCTCCTTCAGGTATTGATCCCCTAGCAGAGCCATAAGCAGGTGGAGGAAGTATGAGCATCCTGGCTTGGCAGGTGGAGAAAGCAAACATGGCTTAAGGGAATAAAACCTCAGGGACTTAAGTATAGGCCTAACACTTTACAAGTGCTTGAGTGTGTTTCTGAACTGGAGCCTGAGGGAATGGTGTTGTTGTATTTTCTGGCCTTTATGGGATTGCCATGGTCCGGTGGGAGCAGCCAGGCAACCAGGGAGGTTTCCTGGGGCATGGGGCACATGGCCCTTGTGCATTCCCTTCAGCATTAGTTGGGTGGGGTTTGCCTCTCAGGACAAGGAAACCTGTGTTGGAGGTGCTTTCATAGCCATAACTGTGTTGGAGTTATTGAAATTTTGCTTTATTTCCCAGTGTTCCCCCAGTGGTCTGGGGGAAAGGGACTCTCAGCTGCTGCGCCAGAGGAAAAAAAAAAAAAAAGCTTCATTTTTGGGCTGTATATGAGAAGATGCAAAGCTGACCCTATGGCAAAAGTGTATTTTCATATAGATGAGACTCCTTAAACAGCCACCTTTATGTAGGGGCTGGACCCCACTGTGTGCTGAGACCACTCCACTCCCACCCAAGAGGATGTTGGGGTCGGGTAATGAGGTTTAGTTACAAATTTCAGAAACCCTTTCTGCAAATAAATCTTTCTCACTACCACAAGTCAGCAAAGTGATGTGCCACATACACATCAGCACACACCCCACCAGGGCAGGAAAAAGCCATCTGTGTTCAGTGGGCTGGAGGAACAGGGGAAACCCCACACTGAGCAGGCACTTCTTGCCCAGGACACCCCAAAAACTCCTTATTCCTCCTCCTGACATTTGTGTCACACAGGCACAGCACCCTTTTCAATGCTACATGGCTTACACTGATATTTTCCATAATAAAACAATTTTCTTTAAAAAATCCTATTATTAAAATGAAAAAAAAAAACTGCAAAAAATTTAAAAATATTTTAAAAGTAATTTTAGTTTTGAAATTATCTTTGGTTTTAAAAATTACTTCAGTCCCAATTGAAAATGAGGGAGAAGTTTATTTTCAGGGGTTAAATGACTTGGAAACAGAGTGAGCTAACTTTGCTTCAAGTAATACACAAGTGCTTGAGCTGAGACAAAAATATGGAGGGTGGGAAGGGTTGCATCAAAAAAATTAAATCAAGCCTGAGATGGGGGTTGTGAGTTCTTTTCCTGCAGCCCCAGAGGAAGAGGAGGAAGAAGAGGCTCTGAGCACCTCAAGAGTTTTTCTGCCACCGGACAGTTTTCACCCAGCCACATGTGGCTGCTTTCCAGTGCAATAAACTCCAGTGGCTGCAATCTCAACTCAGCTCTGATCACCTTATGAGTGTTTTATCTGCTGTCCTGACATTCATCTTTTATTGCCAGAGCTCTTGTAAAAGTGTTCTGAAGCCTGTCCTGCTGAGCAGATCCCCAGCTGAGTGGTTCAACAGTTGTGGCAAGAGGAACATGTGCTCATGTGCCCTCTGGAAAGGCTTTTTGGGAATTCTTTCAGTCTTCAGTGAAGGCAGGAGGATTGGGACAGTTGAACATGTGGACATCTCGTGGCAGGACAGATCTACTTAAGGTCTACTAAGATCTTAGAGCAAGAGCAAAGTTCATCTTGACCCCCTCCCTCACTAAAGGAAAGGATGAAAATCAATCACGCCCCCTCCATGGTGAAATGACAGACACTGTCTGTGATAACTTTTCTTGTGCAAGTTATTTGGAGCATCTCTCCTGCTATTGCAGCTGAGATCAGCCCAATGGTTTGAGCTTTAAATTCAGTTCTGGATCAGCAATGAGGCCCCCTCAAGACCCACCAGCCTGTGCAGGGACCATCTGCCTGGGGCCACTAACAATATTTTAAGTCTCAACTTTTATCACACAGCTCTTTACTCCTCCCTCAGCGAACAAGTTTGCTTCAGAGTATTCAAGTTTTCCTCCTCCCACCTGATGAATTATTTTGGCATTCACAGCCCTATTACTTTCTGGCTTTTGGTGCCTCTGAGCAAGAAGCCACCACCACTGTTTTGCTCTTTACACATATCCTGCCTTCTTTTGGACGCAGTGTTACTGGGCTTGCTTGGTCTCCAGATACTCATGTGCACGAGTGTATGGAGGTGCAATGTATGTAATGTGTATGAAGGTGTCTCCTTGCTTCGAGAAGAAAGGGCAGCACGAAATATCTGTTCTGGCAACTCCAAAGCCTTCCTGTGGAGCACTCCCAAGCTACTTGAAGGGACCTCATATGAGGCGTCACCAACTCTTCTGGTTGTTGTTGGGATTCGCTGTGGCTTTCTCAAGCAGGAAATATTCCAGGGGCATATGAAAATTGTCCCTGAACTTCAGTGCACACTTGAAACATGTGAATTTTCCTACAGGATATTATCCTCTTTCACCTTCTCTTGAAATGCTTGCTAATCCTGTCTTCAGGCCAAGCAAACCCCTCCTGTTGCCTTTTGCAATGGGAACCAAATCTCTGCCTGCCCTCAAACTTCCCTCTATTACCATAGGTTGCCTGTAATTCTTCTCTCCCTATTAAAGCTGTTTTCTTTAAATACAGTAAAAACCAAAACAAAGCCAAAAAAGAAACCCGTTTATTTTTGGCTCACCTATTCCTCATGGTCAGCTTTCTCCAAATGCCATTTCCAGGTAGCAAGAGCCTCCTCTGTGCAGGTCATGGTGGCCAGGGGCAAAGGATGCACCATATCCTGCCATGGTGCACCAGGTGGTCCTCAAGCCTTGCCTGAGGCTGGTCAATGGCTTCCCTCAGGGGTGCCATGGAGCTTTCAAAAACTGCCCAAAGAAATATGTGGGCTTTGAGACAGGGTGTTGGTGGCATCAGGCAGGAGCGAACCCGAATGCTCTGCCTGCAGATTTTGTAGAAGTTACTGAGGTGAAGACATGCAGCCTGTTGTGCAATTCACATGAGGAGGAATTCATCCCTGGGCAGTCACATGGAGAAACCCCGACATGAGATGTGGTTATGTATGTGACGGATTTATGGCTTCTGTAAACTATTTTCCGAGTCATAGAAGAAATAATTTTGGGATGCTTTTGAGCTGAAGTCCACTTCTCCATGGTGATAATTTCACATTCCTGCTGTGCTCAGTGATCCTGGCTTCAAAATTATTTCAGTTTTCAGGTGCTGGCTCCATGTTTGTATGTGTGATAGGGTGGGTTGAATGTCTCCTGATGGTGCTGTCACCTGACATACAAGTTTGTGCCCAACTGTGATGCCAAATGAATGCTGCCCTTTGAAGAAGGGCTTAGCTCAAGCTCAGCCCAAAGGGATTAAGGGAATTAGCTGTTGTGCTATTCACTGAGAACAGTGTGTTGAGCATCATGTACAGTTCACAAGAAGATCCAGACCAAGCCTTGAGAAGATTCCACCCTGCAGCCCCAGCTTTGCTTGGTATCAGTGACTACCTGCCATAATTTGGCTGGCTTGCCCTTCTGTGAGAACATCAGCCTTTTGCTGGCAGACCAAGTCTCCAGGTCCCTCAAGCTCACCAGCCAAGCAGAGCTGGACCAGAAATGTCTCTGGATCAGGAAGACAATTCCTCACCTTTGTAGCCCCATCGTGATTTGAGCACCAGGTGTCCCAACCCAAACACTTCTGCTCTTGGAGAGCTGACAGCTGGGGAGCTATCAGTGTCCTCAGAACCTACTGGCAGAGGTTCAGATGTCAAACCCCTTGAGGGTGTGTGTGCTGGCTGTGGTCCAGGCTGGAGGACAGGCTCCAGAAGGAAGTGGTACATGAGTGGTGCAACTTGGATGGATCCATCTCCAGTCCCCTTCCAGATTCTTGGTGCTGCTTTAGAACCCCCATGTTTCCAACAAAAGGCCGTGTGGTGACTCTGTAAGCATCTGCAATGACATCTGCCAAGCAAGGTGCTAACTAACATGACTAAAGGAATCTACAGCTGGCCCTAGCATTGTCAAATCTCTGCATTTGACTAGAAATGTAAAGTGTTTTTCACCAATGTCACGTGGCCATGGAAAATATCACCCACAATCCAGCACCTCAATCCTCTCTCGTTCCTCCATCACCAGCCCAGGTGGGTTACAAGAGGTGCAGAACTTGGAAGAAGCTGATGAAACACCACCAGCATGATCTAAAGCACAGGTTGTGGGATGCCAGGGCTGTGCTCACAGATGCAACACTGTGAGGAGGGGGAAGGAGAAGTCAAACAACCCGAAGTGCAAAGCTCACCCACTGCTGATGTGATCAGTTGTGCCAGGAGGCTGCTGAGCAACTTCTGCTCATGCTGATGTGTGCAAATGGAAGAGCATCCTATTCACTTATGCGTGAGCATCCAGTGAGCCTGTGCTTTTGCATCCAAAGCAATTTGCACCTCAGCACTCAATTAATTTATACACGAGCACCTGAACAACTTTTTCTTGCAGGGACAAGGCCTGACTTTCACAATAGGTGCAAGGGCTGGGGTTTGCAATGGTTGTTTGTTCAGACTGCTCTGGCCTTCCTGGCTAAGTGTTTTGCAGGTATGAAGTTTGCAATAAGTATTGCATCCAGTTTTTTACAACATTAATTCATCTGTCCTGGTCCTCAGGAACAAGGGAGGAAGTAATGAAAAATACATATATTTAGACTTTGATAATATTGACCCTGATATTCCAGTCCATGGTATAAGGGGTGGAGTTCGCAACTGATAAGTTGGCACTGTAGTGCTGATAACTCCCAGACTCTGATTCCCAGGGGCAAGGAGTGAAACTTTAGAGCACATGCACACACTGCTTCAGTATTAATCCCTTTGTCTGGTCTGCAGGAAGCAAGAGCAGAGCTTGTAAAAGTTGTGTATTAAAATTATGATGATGCGAAAGTAAAGCTGATAAAGGATTTGTGTTCAGACAGCTTTTAAGCAGGATCTTCAAGGAGAGGAGTGAGCTGGGCACAAACTGCAGGGGTTACTGCATTCACCCATGGGCACTAATTAGTTCACACAGGAGCACCCAATAGGTTTGGGCATGGGCAACTGAGCAGTGCGTGCATGAGAACCCTATTAATTCACGCATGAGTGCCCAGATAGCGCCCGCAGGAGAACCCCGATCATCCCTGCCTGGGCAATCCTGTGCCCCCCATGAGAGCCTGACTAATCCACCCATGAGTGCTCTTTCTGCTCGCACATGAATACCCGAATGACTCACGCGTGAGTGCCTGATTAGCTCACGCATGGGCACCCAATTAATTCATGAAGCAGCGCCAAGGTAATTTATGCATCGTCACCCAACCGGTTCATGCTTGAACACCCAAACAGCTCAAAAGAGGGTGATGAGAAGGTGGTGTGAACTGGTAGTAAGAGAAACAAAGTCAAAACTCCCCAGGTTGAGACTGTTTCACCCGCAATGCTACTGAGCCCCGGTGACACAGCAGCATCGCATAGGACCTGCCTCTGGGCCAGGGTAGAGAGCTGGAAGGAAGGAGATAGGGGCAGGTTTTGTCCTGATGGTGACGCTGAGATCATTACCTGACTTGCTGTGTAAAGGGGCTCCTACAGTGTGACACCTGGGCACAGAACCTTTGGGAGAACCCCCTTCCATGTGCTTTTTTTTTTCTGCTCTGAGCAGCTCCCAAGATGAGTTTGGTGGCACGTTCTGTGAAAGGTTTGACCAGAGTGCTCTGCCTGAACTTCCCCATTAGTAGAAACTCCAGCTGCAGGCAAATATGTTCTTTAGACAACAATCTCTGGGGTGTTCTGCCTGTCAACTTTCGATTGCTTTGCAGTGAGCACATCAGTAAGAGCTAACCTGTCATTACCCGGCCACTCAGAAACAGGCCAGTTTTAGATGCTGTTCTAACTGAGAGGGACCAGAGCATCATGACTGGGACTGCCTCTGTCCCACAGGCATCTTATGGGAGTCTACTACATCACCTGGGACTTTCTTCACAGCACAACACAGCATAGGATCCTCCACCAAGGTAGGTGTTGGGTCAGAAGGCCACTTTCTTGTTTTCTGCAGGCACATGGAGAGTGAAACTGCTGGCTCAGGCAAATGGCAACCCACAGCTAACCGCTGACATGGGTCTCTATTTGGCTGTTTGGGTGTTACTGCAGATGCTGCTTATTTGGTTGTCGTTTTGTTCTGTACTGCATGACCTGGCAAACATAAATAATTGGCTGTTGCAGGGTTGAATGGCAAATAATAACCATGTAAGCATAGGCATATTTGCACAAGAAAGAGGCAAAGTAGGTGGTGCCAATATTGGAGGCAATAAATCAGGTTAGGAACAAACCAGGCATAAATTCCCATTTACTTCCTTTACTTCCATGTAGACCTGATTCCCACTGATCTCAGGTAACTCAGGAAAACTCAAATTAAGCTTAGCAAAGCACGCACAGTGCTTTACAGGACAAATTTCAAAGCTCACACCTCCAGAACCAGGGAGTGTTCAATGCAAGCATGGACCCTGGAGGTCAAGTCCTTCTTTGGACTTTGCTCCTGGATACTCCTGGACAGGCAAAACCAGTTTGGTGTGGCTGAGTCTGTGAGTGTCTCTGCCAGCGTATCCAGCTCAACACAGCAAAGCAATGGGGCTCAGGCAGTGAGCAGGAGGGAGGGGATGTGTGCTTGGGTGCTCTGATGGGTGCTGAGCTGCCCTGAGGTGTCCCTATTGTCCATCCCTGCCTGGTCATGAATGGAGCTACTTTGCCCTAGCGTGGCTGTTTTGGGGCTGGTGCTCCAAGTGATGGATCATTGAACCCTCAACCCACCCTGCAGATGATGGTTTACACTTTGAGGACGGATTAAAGTCTGTGCTCCTCACCCAGCTCAAATGATACATCCCTATCTCAAATCCAGGAAAGAATTCTTCTCTCACACATCTGTTTCCCACCTGGCACATAAGAAATAAACACACACCCCCTTTTTTTTTCTCTGCCCTTTTCTAGTCTTTGTTGTAGGAGAAAGATTGTGACTTCAAAGCAAAAAGGGATGGGGAAGCCTAAACTTAGGAAATATTGAAAAATAAATTAAAAAAAGGTTTTTCTCTTCCCAAAACCTAAACTAAAATGCTTTGCTGTGCCTTTTGTTTTTCTATTTTTTTGGTCTTTTTTAAGTTAGGCTTCTACTCTGTCCCAGATAGATGTGAGCTGGCTACAAGGGCTGAACAACCTTTTGCAGCGACTGCCTGGCACCAGGATGGAGCACGTGGAGGGAGTGGGCAGGCAACTCCGCTGTGCATGAATGCCCTGGTATCTTGCTAAACACCCCTCTTATGGCCGAGGTCAAGGAGAGCTAGCAAAAACATTCTCTCTTCCTTAAGCCAGATCTGTGACTGCTCTGCTCCAGGTTTGCCAAGCACCATGGCAGCAAGAGCTGGCAAACCTTTCTGGAAATGAAAGCTCCGTGAGGTTGGATGAAGCTGAGAAGGGCCCTGAATTAATAAAGGTACAAGTAAAAGAAAACCACACCAGGGCAGTTACTTTAATGGAAATAAGCTGCTTGATTTTGCCCTTGAAGGTTTGTGGCGTTTGAAACAATTGTAAACATGTCAGTGTACATGGATACGGTTTCTATAGCAGCACAGCAACAGTTAAGGGCTTGCTCCCAAACATACCCCAAAGGAAACTAAAAATAGTGTGTCTGTTGGATCCAAATCTGTATACATATTCAGGAAGACATACAGAAATTACGAGTTTGTGAGCCTTCATGAGCTTTTTTATTTTTTTCCCCCTTTTTTTCCTCTCTTTCTGAAGGAGGGTGCTGGGTTAAGCAGCAGAGTGTGGGGAAGGATGTGCCCAGTGCTGACAGTCCCATCCTAAGTCCTTCCCAGGGGGATGCCATGTCCTCTACCTACCCTGACACAAACAGACCTACCAGCCAGGGGTTGAAAAGATACCTCATTTGCTCCCCTCTGGTCTATCCTCGTCGTTGCCTAGTTGCAAGCAATGCCTGCCTGCTCTGCCACTGCCTCTGCTGCAGCCTGGAAAGCACTGCAGCTGCTTGTTGCCACTGGCAGCACAGAGAGCTTTGGGTACACAGCACACATCATGTGCTGTGTACCCCTTCCCTTCCTCCAGGGCAGCAGGGTGCAATCCTGCCCAGGCTGGGATGGGCAGTGGCCATGGGGTGTGGGATCACTGTGAATTGAGGACTTGGGGAAGTTTACTCTTGCCTTTGAAATTGCATTTAAACGAGCTTGGGAAGCTGGATGCCCCACGAAGCAGGACCCTACTGGGGCAGAAGTGCCTCCTCGCTTGGCCAGTCTGGTCCAGGCAGCCACATCCATTTCTAGGGTGGCTTTTGTCCACCAGTGCTGTCACTGGCAGTGTGTGCTCTGGCAACCCAAGGTTGCCTTTGAAGCAGAGGGAATTGTGCTCATGTGGTTTGGCAACAGGAAAAAAGGCAGGGAATGGCCTTTCTGGGAAGGAGGGTGTGTGCTCCTCAAGAGGAGCATTCACAAACACCCCTGCGACTACATGGGGAGGGTTTGCAGTGACAACATCCTTCTCAGGGAGAGTGCAAAAGTCCATTGTGTTCCTAAGACACCATGTGATGTATGTCACAGCAAAAAAACAAGAGATACAGCAGAGGAACCAGCCAAAATGTACAGCAGATACAGCATGTCAGAGCCAGCACTGAGAAATTTAACTTGATGCAAAGCAAGGATTTTCAAAGTAGAGATAAGCACTCAGGACATGCCATGGGCAATCTCCTTCTCAAAGAATAAGACCTTAATATTACCCTTTTCCCCCATGCGCTTTCACACTCAGGAAAATGCCAGTTATAAGGGTTGAATGAAGGAATACTTAAAATCCTCTGAAGTGCAACCATCCCACATCTTCCTTCTTTTCTTTTTTTCTTTATTTTTTATTTTAAAGCATCAGTCATCTCACGACAAAGCACCAAAGATACAATGGCTGTTAAGTGTCCGACTACCCCACGGCGGTGGTGCCGTACGCAACACATCGTTCAGCAGCATCCCACGGATCATCTCAGGAGGGCTGCAGGCACAGAGAGCATTACTCACAACTCATATCTTGAACAGCTCTACTCATGCTAAAATAATGCTACTTTTACAGCATAAAGGGTTTGTGCTTTTTATTTTTCCTTAATTACAAACAGGTGCCTTCCTGTGTTTTGAACAAGCATCACATGCCACAGCAGTTAATGAGTGACTGGTCCCTGCTAATAAAATCTGCACAAGAGAATTTACTGTGGGCATTAGTTTGCAAAATAATACCTTCATGAAGAAACATTTCAGGGAAAGGCTTTGGGATTGCGGTCGGTATTGGGGAAATGGCTTGCTAGCAGGTTGAAATCATCACCCTCTTCGGCTTTCTGGGGATGGTAATTGGGATCCCTCAGCTGAGAGTGACATATGGCAGTTAGCAATGCTGCAGCAGCTACAAAGCAATAGCTTCTCACCCCTCTGTCTCTTTTGATGCTGTAGAGCTCGAATTCCTCTGTTTTGACAAATGGCAATCACCGAAAACTTTGTTTGTGTTCTCTGAGCAGTATTCCTAGTAAAATGGGAATCACTAGCTGGAAAGAGCACATTAAGCAATAAGGAAGGAAAACCAAAGCAGCTACATCACAGCACCCTTGCAATCTGTCTAGGATTTTGTGATTTTCCTACACTTCATCCTGGTTTAAGGCAAGTGGAGCAGGGTCCAGCTTTGTTCCCTGTCCATGCAGCCCTGTGCTTTGAGAGGCAGCTGTGGCACTACGTGTCCTCCTGCCTTTTGTTTTACCCTTCTAGCTGTCCTATCCACTGCCTTTAGGAGATGACTGCCCCCAGTGTGACCTGAATTTCTGTTTATTTGGGGAAAATAGGCTCTGGGGTAAATAAACCCTTGGGCTAAAGCCCGGTTTTGGCATCAGGTACTTGTTTATACAACACAAGGTGTAGCAATAACACCATTCCCAAGGCAACTGGGAAGATGGTGCCATGGACTGAACTTCTGGACTTCACCTGGTCCTCCCTTGCACACCATCCCCTCTCTACACTTTCGCTCTGTCGTTGCTCTCAATGTCAAAGGGGGAAGCTCTCCCCACCCCAAGACATCCAGAAAAAGGTCATGCTTATGCTCAGCCAGGGTTAAACTGCAGTTTGGCTTCGGTCTTGCATTCCCAGCCACCTCTGTGCAGGCTACACCAGGGGAGAACCCAGACACACTGTCTCCCAGCTGATTTTACTCATGGGTTATTTAAAGCAGACATTGATAGCTCTGAAGTTGCAGCAGCTGAGCATGGCCGCCAGTGGCTAATGAAGGTGAATGTCAGGAGTCATCATCAAAGTGATTAGTATAATTAAACAGAGCTGTGAAATACCAGTGCCAGCAGCACAAAGTCCCTCTGATGAGGGGTTTGCTTCACTGGATTGAAAACTAGGTGCTTTCCTTGAATGTCCTGATGCATTATCTGGTTTTCCTTAGGTTTTCCTTTGCATCAGCTCTCCTGTTCTGAGGCAGCTGCCGAGCACTACCCACATCTTGGCAGCTGCTCGTGCCATGACCATGGACAACCTGCTTCTTTTATTTTTTTTTCCTTCTTTTCTGACTTCCCAAGCTGTAAAGCACAGATGAAAATATTTAGCTGCCTACCTGACCAGGCTGATGTGCAGATTAATTAATATTTCTCAAGTGCCTTGAAATTTGCCAAGTACTATTGCTACATAACAACTGTTGCTACGTAGGGAAAACTCCTGCCACCAGATTCAGGCGTGGACACCGCACCTACATTTCCTGGCCTCACAGAGGTCAAAGCCCAACTTTGCTATGAGCATGCATCCAAAAAAAAAAAAAATCCTCCTTTTTGCCTCTCTGATGCGTTGCTCATGCTGCTTCTGCAGTTTTTGTTATTCCTTTTGGTACAGCAGGCGGTACAACACAACACCATTGGTTGCATCTGTGCGTCCCATCCCCAAGGAACAGAAGCGATGGTATCTGCCAAGGCCAGAGGTGGGCAGCAGCTGGTCTTGGCATGGCTGGGCTGCACCAGAGCACGGCTCACCCCTACTGGGATTTGCTGGGCTATTGATGCTGGGTGGTCCAGGAGCAAGCCCATCTCCCTGGGTGATCGGCTGTCCCCAGAAGCAGTGTCAACACCCAGCCTTGAAAAACTGCTTGGCTCCTGCCACAGAGGCAGGGAAGCAAGGGTGGGTCTGCAAGCTCTGCGGGGTGTGATACCACACCTTGGTGTCTGCGTGACTCACGAGACACTCCACAGCCGTTTCATTTCTCTTCCCCTTTTGCATAATTGGGGTACGAGGTTTTAAAAAACAGCAGGTTTACCCCTCCAATTTCTAGTTTTCCTGCTGGGAAAGCCTTGTTTTCCATGGCTGTGAACCTTGGCTTGGTGGGTATCACATCAGTCACTCGCACTGAGGAGCGTCACTGTTGCCGGCACTGAGGAAGCAGCTGAGGTTGAGTTATACCAGTGGCTCTTGGACCATCATCAAGCCTCAAAGACAATACATATATTAATAAATTAAGTGTGTCATGAGTGGTTTCCTGGTCCTGAGTCCATCTGGAAATGTACTATTGCTACCAAAGCCTGCTGCAGCCCCAGACAAAGTGGTCCCAATCCAAAATGCCTCCCCTGAGTGGTCCCCAGCTCACACATTCCTAACCATGCCCAGGCAATGCTTGAGCTCCAAAGTGGTGCTGAGGCTCTGGAATGGGTTTTTTTGTTGTCACAGACACAACCAGCATGTATAAGGGGCCGTTTATCACCAAGCCATTAGAGGTCATTTGGTGATGGGGTCCTGGCAAAGACCACCAGTGTTGGGTTGAATGGCACCGTATCTTCCTCAGGATGATGCCAGACTCAGTGGAACCACCAGAGCTCTGGCTGGTGGGTAGGCAGAGCTGAGCATTTGCTAGGAAAGTGGGATGCTGGCTCCTGCTAGTCAGCCTGTGCTTTCACAGTTCTGATTCATTCTGGGTTGCAGCAGGTTGCCATACCCCAAGCCTGCAGACACCAGCCTGGGATGGGATATTCTGGGTACTATTCAGAACAAGGCTTTTATCTCAACAATACCCCAGTGAATTCCTTCAGGTGAGCCCAAGTGAAACTGAGGGGCTGAAGAAGGGGAATTTTCCCAGGTGAAAGGACAAGATCATGCCAAATGAAGTTCAGTGACAGTAAATGAAAATTAAAGTGCATTGCCAGGAAACGTTTTGATCTTTTAGGTGAAAGCAATGGGATATGGTACCAGTCGTATCAGTCCAGGAATGAAAAATGGTTATGAATGGCCAAGTTTTGACTCCAAAATCCATCAGTGCCCTTAAAAGCATAGAGAAATCCCAGACCACTGGCAGGACCCAGATATAGACCCCCAAGGAAGGGGCAAACAGAGCAGTACTGGATGGTCTAGAGAAGAAAGACCAACAGCTGCTGGTAGCCCTTCAATTGAATGGACAACACGAGAGATTTGAAATGCTTGGCATACAACCCTTAAAGCTCACTTTCCAATGCCTCTGCAGTTGGTAGGAGCCTTTGAGTTCCTCTCTCAGAGACAGTACCCATGTCACCAGTGGTGTCCAAACCTCTGTTTGGGTGCTGCTGGAGTTGCCCACTCACAGCCAGGCCATTATGGCACTTGATGAAGTCACCTCACAGCCCCCAAAATAGGTTTAAGGTATATATATATATATATATATATATATACCAGCCTGACCCTAGAGGAGCTTAGAATCAGGTCCTGGCTGCAAATCTCCCTTGAGCAAACCTTATTTTGAAAGAGCCTGTGGTGGCCTCCTTCTCTTTAGCTTCCTCCTTGGACTGCCAGACTTAACCACCCAGAAAACACTGTGTTAATCATATTGTTGGAGTGGGAAAGCTGAGGAAAGAGTATTACTCTGTTACCACGCAGCCAGCTCATGTGGCTTAAATCATAGGTACAATGAACAGGCCTTCTGGCATATGAGTTCCCAGGCAGAAAGCAGAGGGCTTTTTCCATGACATGCAGAGAGAGGACTGGGGAAAAGAAAAAAAAAATGAAAGAGAGCTTTGGCTGCCTATACTGAATGCAAGCAAAAATATATATACATCTGTGGGTTTGTGTGGTTTTTGTGGGATTCAAGAACTCAAAAAGTGTTTTGTTTCTTCGATCAACCCATGGTTAGATAGCATGGATTTGGGTGTAGCATAGGCTGATATCTATGTGGTAAATTGGCAAGGGGACAATGTCTGCTCCTCTCACAGGAGGGTATGAGATTAAACGCTGAAAGATCTGGATGGATATGGGTGCTATGGGTCTCTACTGCTTGCCAGTCCTTATGAAACACAGGAAAAGCACCATCTCAGTGTGTTCATCACTCACTCTCCTGTGCTGGCCCTAATGTTCATGATGTTCTGGGCCAACCCCCTTCATTTTTCCCTGCCTCAGTTTCCTTACATGTAAAAGGGGCTGTGGAGGTCACGTATGAACTGGACCCATCCTGTGGGTGCCAAGAGTACTCACATGCTGATATTTATGTACAGATTTTCTCATTACTTCACCCCCCAGACTGATACAACAGCTCTAATGAGCAACACATGGTGTTTTCATTCCACGTAATTACAGGCATTTAAATACGCCTTGCTAAAGTAACACCTGTCTCCTCCATTTTTCTGGTTGTGTTGTGGGTTGGGTGAGATGCTACCATGTCCTCTTCTTCAGGAAAATGCATGGGGCTGATGTCCTTCCAGATGACAGCTTCAGAGGCTGTGTTTTAGAACAAAAGAAAAAGAAGAGGGGGGAAAAAACCGACTTTGATTTTGGGTGTGGGTGTCTGGAAAAGTTGAGATGTATATGGGAGGACCACTGTGATGCTGAGCAGCAGCCAAGCACTTTCTCCCATCTGAAAAACCAAAGATACGCACCTGGGAGGTGTTGGTGGAGGGATTACGGCATTTAGCAGGATACAGTTGGTGGAGAAATCAGTGCAAATAGTGAACAAACTTTCCCTCTGGACCCACATTCAAGGAAAAGCAATTAAATACATACCAGAGCCCATGGGGTGCAATCCTGTCCTCATTGTAGTGACAGCAGGAGGCTTCATAGTCTGCTTAAGCTCCTCTTTTGCATTTGTCTTCAAAGGGAAGTCCTCTGGAAGGACTACAGTTTCTGTCCCTCACCATTAATTAATGTACCTCGAGGGGATTGATAAGTGTCCATCTGGGGTGGCCGAGTGTTCTGCAACCACCAGCAGCATCCTCCCTAAACACCGTGCTGGTCCAACACCTCCATCCCTCCCTCCTCCCTGTTGCTATGAAGTGCCCCTTGATTTTACAGCTCTGCAAACACACTTTGAGAGGGTAGATGTTTGCTTATTAACTTAAAGCAAATTACATTTCTAAGAACTGGTGGAAGAACATAATTTAATCGGCATGCACGATCAACCTGATTGATTGCGGATGATTGTACAGCCATCCCTTTGCTCTGCCTAAGTGGAGTGCAGGTGCAAGTGCACACCATTGGGCATGGGAAAGAAGGAATCAGCTACCAGCCTCAGAGTGCTTCAATTTTTCTACCATGGTTTGATGTTGAGCCCTTGATGAACCAAAGGCTGAGTTTGTAACGAGTTGAAGGAATTAGCACTCTCCTTTCGAAGAGCCAAAACCTGATGAAGAGGCTGATGTCTGCGCTCTGGGTTACAGCGTCATGTCCTGTGTTTGACGAGCTCTGACCTCGTGTCCACCACAGCTAAATATTAATTTCCTTGACCCTTCCAAGAAGGAATTCAGCATTGACTTGTAATCTCAAATATTTTCACACGACTGGCTAATGACTTAATCACAGCTCGTGGCACTGAGCCACCGTGATTACCCACGCAGGTATGAATTGCAGCATGTCATGGCAGCAGCGCCTGCCCAGTGCCCTGTCATCATGCTCAGTCCCAGCAGCATCAGTCCCCAAAGAAGTTTGCATGGGTGTAGGTTTCAACGCCTTTGAATCTTACAGGCTGGATGATAAAGGTGATGTGAGCTTCTGTTCTGCAGCCTGGGGAGGCAGCTGGTTTAGAGAGATGTCAGTGCATCCCTTGGGAACCTGGATTCTCCTCCAGGAATGAGGGGCTTCTCTGAGGTTTTGGGGGAAACTTGGTGAAGTTTCCTGGCAACCTAGGTCTAGGAATTGATATGGGCATGGCCAGGAGATGCACTGAAGAGGAGTTTTGGACCTGCTGTGTGCTTTTGGTGACACAGAATGTTTAGCAGCATGGCCCTGAGCCTAGCCAAGCCACGCTGGATTGGGATCATTTTATTTAATAATATAGACAAGAACAGTGAGGTATGGATGAACTGTTGCTTCTGGGGCCATATCCACAGAAACCTGGCCAAGAGCCTTCACTGTTTCTTCACCACTGCAGGGAGATCACAGGACCGTACGTGCTCTGATGGGAACATTAGAGGGGACCATGTGTCATTTTGTTTTGCTTCTGACTCAGAGAGCCTGTTCGACACGAAAGCTGGAACAGTATGTGGCTGTCAGAAAACAGAAAATAGTTGTTTAAATATCAAAGATGATTTCAGAGCTCCACTTTGCTGAGTTGCAGTTCCAAGTTTCAGTGCTGGGAGGGAAAAAATGAGGTGAAACAAGGTGGATCAGCAAAGGTAATGTTCTGCCTACCTACTCTCCCTTCTCCAGCCAATTACCCACGGTACTCGGTCACCTCAGGCCAGTTTGACTCCCCCAAAAGATTGAGTCTTTTATGTTTCAGCTCCCTGCTGTCTCTCCATGGAGTGGTACAAGCTTATGGTACAAGGGGACACAGCAGGATCAGAGGGAAAATCAGCCCCAGGGCTTCCTGCCAGCAAGGAGCTGAGTTCTGAAAGCCCAGTTTTTAGCATCAGCTTCTCCAGACCTCTGGGCATGTAGCAGAAGACTGTAAGCTTTCGGTGGTGATTGCTCTTTTTCCATAGCAAGAGATGTGTTACATATAAGGAAATACCAAAAGCAGTCACCAAACTCAGCTGTTTCCTTTTTTTTTTTTTTCAGTAGGGAAATAAAAACTTTCTGAGGACTGTTTCTACTACAAGAGGAATGCTTTGTAATGCTGATTTGTCTCTTAAGCTTTCTCTGAAACGTCTTTGAGAAAAAAATTAACCCCGAGGCAGGATCATTAGAGAAGGGGAACTGGGAGCAGCACTGAGCCAAGGGCTTGTGCAAAGAATAAACTGTTGCATGGATATAAGAAGGGATCAGGCCAATTCTTGAAATAGAAATCCATCATGAAGATGCTAATTTAGAGTTAAATAAAACATGGTTTGTGATGGGACACAAACCCCAGTCCAGCTGCATATGCTGTGGATGTTCTCCCAGGACAGGGCTGGACTCAGTACCAGCATTGTTGGCACCTGGGACTTGTCCTCGAGGCAGCAGGGACAAGGCTATATCAGGAATGCCTGGAAATCCCTCATTGTCATTTTATCTTCAGTGGGAGGGTTCCATGGCCAGGAAAAATCATGAAAGAGCCTCCCAAGGGTCAAAGTGATAAACTTATCAGATACTGCAGAAGAGCAGTGTGTGACAGCAGCCTGGAGCCGTTCTTGGGAGCTGAATGGAATCCCATTCAACACAGCAAGAGGGACTGTTCTCTGTGGCAGGCATGAATGCCAGGGGTAAGGCTCTGTATTATGAATACCAAGCTCATCCTCTCTCACCAGGCTTCCTTCAACATAGTCTATGTCTGATGCTGCCAGCTGTACCTAATTCCTATGTGGCTTAGTAAAGTGAGCATGGGATGGCAGCATGAGGTCTTCTGTAATCTAGCCCCGGTGCGCCCCAGGCATAATATTCACCTCCCCACACCTCAGTTTCCCCTGGTAAATTGGATAATAATGAGATCTATTACCACTGTCATGTTACATCACATGTGTGGCTGGTGATTCATTACACGTAAAGCTGAGCACGTCAGGCAGCACGCAGGGGTCAGGCAGCAGCGGGCTCATTCCAACGTGATGCCTGTCCGTGACTGTGGTGGCTTTCCACATGTCCTTCATCTTCTTCCTAGTCCTATTTCCCTCAACTTTTGCCCACCACCCCATGAAAGGAAGCTCCTGGTCCCTGGCATGAGAGATGTGACACCCATCCAGGTGGGACTCAGCAGGCTTTCAGTGTCAGAGTTAATGCCAGAAACTTCTCCACCCATGCCTCCGCACCACCGTCACCCTCCACCCATCTGCCACGTGCCTGCACATGTGCTCCTTACTCCCTTGTGGCTGAGTCCCTTGGGAAGCAACACCTCCAGCAGCTTTGGGGAGATGTGGGGTATGCTTCTGCTCAAGGCATGGGGTTTGACTTGCCCCATAGAGAAGGAGTAGGGGATGCCAGTATTGGCAGTTCAGCAAAGAGGAGATGAAAGGACACGTCTATCAGAGGGCTGTAAACACATGGGTTGGAAATATAGCGGAGATAATGGGCTGTTGAGTATGGAAAACAGTTACAGCAAATCCAAAGGCCAACTAATAAATGCTCCATGGAGAGCTCAGTTTCAACACTGGGGTTTGTTTGCAGCAGTGACCAAAAGTGAGGGTGGGTAGATTTACTGCCAGGGATATTTTTTATCTCAGGTGTCAATGCTTCTTTGAAAGAAATACTGCCTTTGAGGCAAAAGCTATTCTGGGGATGTTCAGGATGAACCCAGAGGTCGGGAGGGCTGATCGCCCTGACCCTTTTGATCTTACAATCTGGGAGTTGTGAGTTGTATCTCTTAATCTCTCTTTTAAAATCCCAGGGCCAGTGAAATTCAGATTAATGACTAGTTGAGTTTACACAGCCCGGCACCACTAATATTTTAAATTCTGGATAATTCTTCAGCAGCTCATGACATGATGGCTACGAAAACATCTCCATTGGCTTTCTGTGTCATGCTAGGGCAGGACCATGTTGTTTTCTGAGTGATGTGATAGCAAAAGCTCCCATTTCCCTTGAAAATCTATTTCTCACTATATACACACAAGAAAAACAAAGGTTTGAAGACCACATCAGGCTGTGTTTTCCCTTAAGCTACAGAAAACATAGAACAAAATCAATTAACATAATCTTTCTATACAAAGGGTCTTCGTGTAGAAATAGTATTTGAAGGTATGTATTTCAAGAACATGTTTTGTCCAGACAAATACTCTTGGAGAACCACTACAGTAGTCATCACTGGTGGTACTGCTGGAGCAGTCTGAGATACAGGGAGATCTTCCTGCCTTGCTTGAAAAAGTTCTTTACATATTTATTTAAGCCCCATTATACACTTATAAAGACATATCTGGGCAGGATTGGGGAAAGATTAGGCCTGAATATGTGTGTGTGTATACACATAGACATGCACATATACATATTCATGTGTGTATATATACAGAGATATACATATAAATGTACATATACACATATACCTGTTTTTATACACATACACATATGTACATGCACATATATGTACATATGCACATGCATATACATACATATGTATGTACACACATATATACATTTATGAATACTTATACATACACATACATATGTTTATCTACACGTCCATATGTGTGTATGCATACATACACACACATGTGCACACATCAAATCACAGAATGATGGAATGTTAAGGGGTAGGAATGGACCTCAAAGATAATCTCATCCCACTGCCTCCTGCCATGGGCAGGGACACCTCCCACTAAACCAGGATGCTCAAGGCCTTATCCAACCTGACTTTGAACACTGCCAGGGATGGAGCATGCACAGCATCCCTGGGCAATCTATGCCAGTGTCTTACCATTTTCACTGTAAAAAATCGCTTCCTTATATCTAACCTAAATTTCCCTTTTTTCAGTTTTCCCATTACTCCTCGTCCTATATCTACAGTTCCTAATGAAAAGTCCCTCTCTGTGTTCCCTGTAGGTTCCTTTTAGATACTTGTTATAGGTTCAGGTTCTAATGGAATTTTTCTTTCCCCACCCTCACAATGAGGAGTGAATTGTCCGAGCCCAGGCCATTTGTCTCTAACAAAAGAAGCAAGAGTACGGTGATTAAGGGTGGGGGAGAGGGGCACACGGGTTTTTGGGGGTGGGCAGCGGGAGTCGGCAG
>VXAU01002532.1:0-27523 GCA_013399695.1 Formicarius rufipectus
ATCATAGTTCATAGTTTCTCACAGTGAGGACCAGACATGTGGATGCTAAAGCAGCAAATTCTGTTTACTGTACGTGGTTGGTCAGAGGTCTTCCTGGGATTTCAGAAGTCTCTGCTCTCTCCCTTTTTGTAGGCCTATCTGCCTTGTAACTCTTGGTTGTAGTACACATTCACAGTTAATTTTGATGTGGATACAGTTTGTAGAAAGTACAAAGTGGATTGAAAGTGTGCCATTTGATTTCTTGAAACTTCTCTTTTGAAAGATGAGTAATGACTTAGATGTCAATTGCTTCAGGAAAAAACCCTCAGAATCAACAAAACAAAAATAACAAGGTGTGTCTGGGGGAAACTCCTTGGTTTAGTCAGGGATAGATGTCCCTTTTGTTCTGAATGAGGTAGAGTCTGGGAGAGGATTTGGAATCTCAGACATAGTTGACAGCATTCTTGTAGTTTCTTACTTGATTAACAAGATGCACATGTGAGTTTTTTGTTTGGTCCTTCCCACCCTTGTAATAGGTATATAATTTTATATTGGGTGTCAGAGACAGCATTTTGGCAGTGGGGAGGCTGCAGTAGGTGCCTCTGTGTGAGGTCAGGAGATGCCAGATGATGGCTCCAGCTGGGTCCACAATGCATCCACTGCAAGACACAGCTGAGCTCATCACCCAAACTGGTGGTGCTCTAGAAAAACATATTTATGCAAAGGGTAGAAAATAGCAGAGAGAAAGAGGAGGTGGGAACAAAAGAGCAAAATAGCACAGGGAACACCAAAGTTGAAGGTGCTCCATGGTGGAGCAGATACTACCAAAGTGCTGCTCATGGAGCACTTACACTGGGGCAGATAGTTTCTCAGAGGGGCTGGGGCCCATGGATGAGCCCATGCTGAAACAGCTGTGATTGTCACCCAGAAGAAACTGCAGTCCATGGAGCAGCTACACTGGACCACAGGAAAGTGGAAACCACAGGAAAGTGCAACACAGAGAAACTGCTGTGTGCTGACCCCTTGCACTGCCTGTTGTCCCAGGGAAGGGACTCAGTGTAACTGCACCCTGAAGGGATAGCAAGAGGGGAGGGAGAGGTGTCTGGAGTGATGGAGTGAATGTGGGCCTGGAATGGGGGAGAAAAAGGGTTTTGCCTATGTGTAAATGTTTGTGTCTGGTTTTTTTAAATGAAAAATCCAAACCACTACTCAGATGTTTTTATTAATTGGCAATTAATTAAGTTAAATTCCCTGCGGCAAGTCTGGTCTGCCTGGAGTGGGGGTAAAACAACTCAAACAATACCTTATTTCCAGGGCTGTCAGTGGTGAGTGGAGGAATGAAGTCATGCTGCTTTGGGTTTTGAAGAATGCTGAAACCAGCCTAACTCCTGAGGAAGAACAATGTCTCCTGATAGAAACTGGCACAGGTGGCAAACATGATAAAGTGCCTGAAAAAGAACCAACAAGTGATTCTACTGATAACTTACCTAAAGCTGCTGAGCTGACACAGCTGACCTAGAGACAGTACTTACACTGTGTAGCTGACCTGGAGACAGTATTTACACTATGTAGTAAATCATTCTGATTATGATATTTTTATTTATCACAATAATTTGTTTATGTAAATATATTTTGTTTGCCATCCTTAATCCTGCAGAACAAGTTGTATAAAGGTTCAGTTACACCTATATAATCCTTGAGACATGAACCATTGACCATGTCTGGGGCTAGGACTGGATCCAGTTGCACCCAGACTGCTGTCTGAGGAGCTCAGAAAACAAGGGTGTCCCTTCTGTGACTCATGACTCAATGGGAAGGCTTCTCTAACAAGTTTTGTCTAAAGCTCCCAGTTTGACCATGACAGTAACTGGTGAGTGATCTTGCTGTCTTTATATCAAACCAACTTTTCCCTTTTGTTTATGTTTTTTGTTGTTGTTGTTTGTTTGTGGTTTTTTGTTTGTTTGGGGTTTTTTTGTAGTTTTATCCCCAATCTCACTGAGGGATGAATGAGGAGGCAGAGATGCACCACAAATCTAAAGGGGAAAATCACTACACCTTGAGGGAGCAGTAAACTTCTGTGAGAGTAGTGCACAAGGAGGTGAAGAACATAAAAATCCATTCCTTGCCTGTGTCCAGGATGTTGTATTGCCATGTAGTCCATGTCCTAGGCACACCTCAGTTCCCAGGATACCCTGAAGCTGTGGCACCAGTACTCAATGTGTAATGCTACTTATAAGTATAGCAAAATGATTGTTTATTCCCCAAAAGGAAACCAGTACCAGAAGCAAGGACACAAAATATGATCATTTGATTGTCTCTTTAAATGCTGTTCAAGTAATTCCACACGCAGAGCTCAGAAAGGGCCCCATAACATCTACTGTAGTTCCCACAGTGTGACCTGTGTTTTCGTGCTCTAGAGGGTTTCTTGGTCATGTAGCCATAGAGAAACCTCTGTCAAGGGAGGGGGTGGCAGCTTCTATTCCTGCAATTGACTGTCCATTTTTCCAGCAAGCAAAGAGTCCAAAAGAAATATCAGGTCCTCCTTTCTTCTCAGGGTTGTGTTTACTACTTCTCTTCTTTCTCAGTGATTCCACTCTCCTATTCCTGTTTAAGAAGCATCTAAGTTTCTTCCTTTTATTAACATGCCTAAAAAAGAGAGTTTCCACTTTGTTTGGTTTGATTTTTTTGTGGTGTGTGGTTGTTTTTGGTTTGGGTTGGGTTGGTTTTTTGTGATGTAAGCAACACCTATGAAACATAATGCTTTACGGCAGAGACAGAGCTCTACTATTATGATTTTTACTAATGGCAATTTACAGAGATGACACTTGTCCTTAGACCAAATCATACCAGTTGGAAGTAGCACAGTGGGGACACAGCACTGAAATGAGACGTATCAGAATTGAGACATGGATCAAGATTTGGCCCTAAAAATGAGTTTAACTACAAGTAACAAAGTAAGTATATCCACTTGCCTTATTTGGGAGACTTGGTCTATGTGTTCATGGTAAGTTTACAGAAGGAGAATTCTGTTCAGAAATAATTGTTCTCCTGTCCTGAATTCTGTTACTCTGGTGGTTCTTTCAACAGGGACAGGTTTCTGTGAAGAGCTTGGTGGCAGGGCAGGTTAGCTGTCATCTCCAAGAGAGTGGCCACCTGCTAGCAAGATCTCACACAGACAAGTTTTTCAGCAGTTGTTTGTAGCTCCTAAGTTGTATCTAGTACCTATACCAATTTCTGAATTCTTTGCCCTTTGTTTGTCATACCCCTCTTCATTTGCTTATTGTCATTAAAGTTGATCTGAATTCTTGAAAATTAATTGACAGAGAAGCCAGGCCAGATTTTTCTAGAGCAGGCTGACTGATTTCTGCATTTCTAGCTTTTATCTAAAAGCCAACCATGAATGTGGTAATAGGTGTCTTTTCCCAGCTAGATCAATCCTGTGGCCCATGGAAGATATCTTCCCCCCNCCACGTGAAAGTTTTCCCCCCCCCCCCCCCGAGGCTCATTATAATTAATGTTAAATGGGGCATTTTTACTAGAAATAACCTCAGGATGCACTCATACAAGAGGTTCCTTGAGAGCCTCTGATGTGAATGCACAAGCACAGATACAGAGGAGAAAAGCTTGTCTGGAGCTGTGGTTTGGAAACTGTTGGACTAAATGTTTAAAGTTGCATTTCCCCTTTCTGCTTCAAGTCAGTGGCCTTCTATTCCTTTTTTACTACTTCTGACAAGTAATTTTCCCTTCTCTCTCACTTTTTGTAAGGGAAAAGCTGGAGGCAGTGGACAAAATTGCCAAACCAACACAAATGTGTTTAGCATTTTCTCTGATAGGAAAGCGACTACCAAATCCCAGACTTACTTTAATAGTAACTGTTACTGCAAGTACAAGCAGTAACAGAGTTGCTGACCTGGAAATAATATATTTAGCTAATTGCTGATTTAACATCTGGTAGACCATAGGGTTGATGTTGCAAAATCAACAGTGCTTAAAACAGCTGCAGAGCAAGGGAGAAGTGATCAGTTATCTCTGTGTGAGCCTGGGGAGCTGACTCCTCAGGAAGGCAGCTGTGGGATGCAGATAGAGTGATGGGTTGCCTCGGGGACAGGTTTAAAGCTGACTCCCCAGGAAGGATGAGCAATCTGGCTGCATAAATGAGGAAGTACAGAAGGTCACAGGTCACTGGAGCTGAGAGGATAAAAGGGAAAATCAAATACCAAGAGGTAGGCTCAGCAAAGAAGTATCAGCACTGAAAATCCCACTGTCTGCGAATCCACGGCTACAAAGGCCAACATCTTCTCCAGGCCACCTTGACACAAGAAGTTGGGTATCCCTCATGAGCATGGACCATAGGGGCCAACAGCTGCATCTTGCATATCCTCTTGAACTGGGAGAACTCAGGATTTTGGGGGTGGTTGTAATGTTAGTAACAACTAACATTATTCACACCTGCATACTGTGAAGTTTATCGTAGTTACATGCTTGTTAGGTTTAGGCAAACATAACTGGCACAATTGTGTCACAATTCCTTACATCTGTAGTACTTGAGTTTATTGGACAATTTTTGAAAGTAGGAAACTGCAAACAGTGTTGGACTGGAGCCTGTAGTGGCAGAGGCAGTGTGTAGATCTAGATACCCAGCCTGCAGAGCTGTCTTTGAAACCTGGAGAGGTATCAGAGGCACCTACATCACTTACAGTAAATCTCTAAGGGGATTTATTCTGTCTTGCTCAGACAATAAACTTTTTTCTACCTTAATGTGAGGAAAAGATACAGTCTTCTAGAAGAAAGAAAAAGACCTTCTGCAGTCCCTGGCTATTAGCGAGGAGCTAGCCTGCCTGGGAATTACTGTACCCCCCCCCCAAAAAAAAAAAAGGGATTGTTGTACAAGGAGTTTAAAATTGAGAGAATAAAATTAATGTAAAAAGGACATTTAGAGAGGAGCAATCCCAAAAGAACTAGATGAGAAAAGCTAGAAACTGCACAGGCAAAAAAGAAGTTTTCTCTGCAGTACATTCAGTGAAATTACAGTGCAGTATTAAACTGAGCTCTGGATATCACCACTAAATCCACTAGGTGACAGTGCGGAGACTGCATTCAGCACGGCAGCAACATCTGTCTGTTCTTCATGGGCCTGTTGGCACTGCCTCACCTCTCCCTGCTATAAGCCCAAAGTTTTGCCATGTGTCTCTGCTTGTACCCAGGGGCTTCGTGTGTGTGGAGAGGTGGCGGTCTTGGTCAGTGCTAACAATGGGGAAATATGGGCATGAAAGAATTGACTGTAATTTCTGTGGCACTGGCTGCTTTTTCCTAAGCCTGGAGATGTGGGGACTTGGATTAATTTGAGGAATGATGATGAAAAGTGAACTGAAGGATGGAGGGACAGCCACAACCTCTGTGCTCTGCCTTGCAACCAGTCATGGAGGGGGTCAGATTTTTTAGCAGAGCCTGCTGTGACAAGACAAGGGGTAATGGTTTTAAACTAGTCAGGAGTAGATTCAGACTAGATATAAGGAAAAGACAAGGGTGTGAAACACTTGCACAGGTTGCCCAAAGAGGTGGTGGATGCCCTATCTCTGGAAACATTCAAGGCTGAGTTGGATGGGGCTCTGAGCCACCTGATTGAGTTGAAGATGTCCCTGCTCATTGCAGAGGTGTTGGACTAAACAGCCTTTAAAGGTCCCTTTCAATGATTCTCTGATTCTGTTTGCACATCATGAGCTCTTCCCACCACTGTCTTGGTGCATTTCCACAGTGCCTGGCCCATCTGTCCCCCAAGGACCACCAACTGATACAGCAAGGGAAAGCTATAAGGAAAAGAGTAGAAGATGGCACATTGACAGAGGATAAGATTCTTGGCACAGTTTTGGCTTATTTGGCTTATTTGGCTTTTCCAGTTTCATAAGACATAATAGGCAAAACAAGGTAAGAACTCCTGGGGAACACATCAGCTTTCCTTTCATAACACTGGTTTCTCCACACACCTCTTTCCACCTAGGATATGGTGTGACCAAGTGTACAGATATGACCACTGTAGCTGTAGTATGAAGGCCCACTAAAACTTACAACTGGGTATTTAATGCCCAAGTGGGATTTACACTACAAGATAAAGAAAATTGAAGCAAAGACTGTATATTAATAAAAATCAGTGCATATTAAGACAATGTAAATAAAATGCTATGCATGTAAAACTTTTATGACACCTCTGTTTTGAAAATGTGCTGTTACTATTGAGGCAAGATATAAGTTAACAAGTGTGCAGACCTTGTTTGCTGTGATTAGCCTTGCTTTAAATATCTGAGATCTTTATTGCTTAGTTCTCTGAAATAACCTTAATTTTGTGGGACACCACACATTTTCACAATTTCATACCAGTTGCATGGGTTGCTCTCTCTTTCTTTCTTGCAACATTAATGGCTTTTAGTCACTCTCCTGCAGAGCAACCTTGAGATGTTACAGTGATGTCTTCTCATGAAGGCGTCCCTTGGGCAGGAGTGTTATGGGGGGCACAAGCTGTCTGGTCAGAGGGCATTAAACCATCTGATTACTGGCAGTGAGGCTAAGCTGATCATCCCTTCTTTTCCGCTCTGTCTCTCTCCTATTAAAAAATACCTTAGTTTGAGAGACATGAAATATTAATCTGTTGTGCCATTTATTGCAATGCAGCTTACCATGCACTGGAATCCCAAAGTGCCCTGAATTTTGTCTTAGCCTCATACTGATGCCTTGAAACTGGCACTTGGCAGTTGTCCTGGTGATTTTATAACACCCAGGGTTTTAGGATTTTTGATTTATGTGCTACAGAAACTTGTCCTTATATGGGATAACATGAAATTCCATGAGTGAGAACAGATGGATTTTCTTTTGCTCTGCTTTTTCTTCCATCTAGGGGAAGATTTGTCAGTCTAATTTTCTTTGCTGCCCCTTCTGTAGCTGGAAAGAGGAAAAGAAATACTGTGAGTGATGTCATTTAATAACCACCACTCTTTCATGGCCTTTGGATCAGGCAGCTCTGTGGAAAAGGATTTAAAATCAGTATGTCTGTGACTCTTCCTTTTCTTCTAAATTAACCATATTGCGTTTATGAAATTGTGATTTCATAAACAATTATTTCAGTCTCTTTACTTCTCAAACACAGTATTATTTGTCATTAAAGGCTGCTTTGAACATAAAACTATTAGGATGCCCATTATTAGAGTGGCTTACTGTGACTCCCTTCTAATGAGTTTTTTGCTTTATGACTTGCTGGCTGAGTTTGGGCTCTTACTTTAAGTCACACAATTGATTCAGTGTTCAAAGTCAGTTTATCAGACCGTATCTTCATGAAATTGCCTGCCAGCAGAGCAACCAAGGCAATGAAAAATTAGGATGGAAAACAAAGTAACCTTGTTTTTTTTTTGTTGTTGTTTTTTTTTTTTTTAAATTGTCAAACGTTTGCGGTCTGCTTCTGCAAGCCTTAAAGCCAGAAGTTCTGACGCCAGCCCAATGAAGCTGAAAACAATCCTCTGGAGCGGCACCGTTTTCCTCTGGAAGGGACATTGATTGCCTGGGACAGTGGCAGCTTCTCTGACGTATTTGTCACATGGCAGGCTCCCTCTTCCTAATTTTCGAGTGAGATGTCTGCAAATGCCTACATTGTAAATTCATTTTTCAGTGGAGTGTACAGGGAAGGTGTCAGGCCCCAGGAAAGCCATAGCTTAGTGCTATGAACAACGTGTGCGAGTTGCTGAGCTTGTCTTACAAAACTATATAGCAGTAAAACTCATTTTGCAAGATATCATAGTTGAAGTGATGATGAAAGACATTGTTGGAGAGGATGAGGCTATGATAGATGCTCAAGGGAAAACATTTGTCTTCTCTTGGCTGCCTGGTCTTACCCTGCTGAAGCAGACATCCAGGGATGCCAGGAGGGGGACATTTAAAACTGTGCTGGACATGGAGCTGGGCATGGAGATCTGCAGTCACAGAATCATAGAATGATTGCTGTTGGAAAAGGCCTTTAAGATCATGGACTGAAACCAATAACCCAGCACTGCCAAGCCCATGATGAAACCAACCCATCTAAGTTGCCACATCTGCACATCTTTTAAACAGCTCCAGGGATGGTGACACAACTACTTCCTTGGGCAGCCTGTTCATAGCATCACAGGTGAAAGTTCACCTACTCCTGGATCAGACAATCATCTCATCATCTTGATAATCAAGTTTATCTGCTCTCATTTTTCAGCACATCAGTGACAGCAGCTCAGCTGGGCCAGGGCTTGAGGTTTCATGCATACCTCAGTGGTTTGTGGGCAGGAACAGAATTTGACCCTTTAACAAAAGAGAACACCACATTGTAAAATCTCTTGGTATTCATGGGTTAAGAATTACCACAGTAAATACTTCCTGAATGTGCATGTGCTTAACTTGGGTACTTGGACTTTGCAAAGAAAGCCTTGCACTGTGGTGCAGTATAAACTTACAAATACTTGACCTCACAGTGCTGCCTAATTAATTTTTAATTTGCCAGCAGAACAAAGAGTTGAATAAGTATCCAGAAAATCCTAATCTTCGTAGAACTATCTCATTTTGCATCTTCTCAGAGAAAAAAAAATTCATATTAAATATAAATCAGATCTTCATACAATTTTTAGTCACCTCTTATTGGTTGGTTTTTTTTTTGTTTTTGTTTTTGGTTTTTTTTGTTTGTTTGTTTTGTTTTTGGGGTTTTGTTTTTTGTTTGTTTGTTTTTTTGTTTGTTTGTTTTTTGTTTTTTTGTTTGTTTGTTTTTTGTTTGGTTTTTTGTTTGTTTTGGGTTTTTTTGGTTTTTTTTTGTTTTCTCTTAGAAGCAAATAGAGATTTGTGTAGTAAAACTGTGTACTTCAGTCCCTTGCTGCTGAAACAAAAACCACTGGGTTGCTCTTTATGAAAATTACTTCATTTGTAAGCCACAGTAGAAAGAAAAGTGACGTAAACTGGGTAAGAAAAGCAGCATCATAAAGCAGGGGAGGAGTCCTATAGAAATGGTTTAGTGAAGGGGAGACCAAGGATCTCAGGAAAAGTTCTTTACTCATCAGTGGAGGCTCCAAGGTGAATATGCAGGTGAAAATATTGGCAGCCCCTAGTTCAACTCACATGGCAGCCTTTGAGACTGGAAGAGGGGATTTTAGAGTTGGGTGAAAAAGAGATCAAGAAAACCTGATAATGGAGTATTAATTTTGACCTAAATTAAAATGCAAATATGAAGTGTTTTCCCTTCAAGATTTGTTCTAGAAATAATAAAAATCTGCATCAGAACAGCCTGACATTCCTGCAAGGGACACACATTTTGCTCTAACTTGTTATGAAACTAGAATAATGCAGACCAAATTCTGGTTTTAGTTAAGGTAGTGCAGCCCCACTTGGAGCCAATTTGTTGTGACTGATAACAGAACTTGGCGCTACAACAAATAAACATTTCTGCAGTGTTCCACCAGAAGAATAAGTTCAGGAACAAGTCATATAATCTGAAAAATAGTTTCTGACTTTAGAAATGCTTTAGATGATTTGTCACATACAGCTTTTCCAATATTGTGCATTGCATCTTGGATGTTGCTTTTGAACAACCTGATGCTCAGAATAACGCAGAATTTTGTGGTCAGACACATTTTCCATAGCACTGTGAATGTCCTGTGGCTCCCACAATGAACAATCCATGTTGTTTAAATAAAGAATGTGTTGAATTACATCAGGGAAACCAAGGCATTAAGAAAGAATGGAGATTGACACTCTAATTTGTATCATACAAGGCACTGCAAATCAGCAGCTGCAGTTTATTGTAGAAGTGCTTCAGAATGAAGCATTCTGGATAACTTCAAAGAACCTTGAAATTTACTTCAACTGAAGCATATTCTGCCATTGAATTCAATGAAGGTAATATTTCAATTATTCTAATTGTAAACAAATTTTTCTTAGTGGAAATTTTTGATTCTGCAGAAGTTGTTTTTGTATCAGGAAATGAGCCAACTGTTCAACACCCAAAAGACTTTGTGATTGACTCTTCAGTGAAGGGTCTGTATGGCAGAGAATATGATCTGTGGTCTTTGATCTTATTTGGGTTTCATCAGAAAGAAGGAAACACATGATAAGGATTACTCCAAACTGTAATTAAACTTTGTCATCCTGTTGACCCAGTTATCAAAAGCTACTTCCTCATGTGAACTGGAAAAATCAAAGTAAGGTTGGTATGACAAAGCGATACCACTGTGTTTGGAAATTAGCACGTAGTGACTGTGCTGCTCTAGTGGGCCAAAGAAAAATTAGAAATACATTAATTGTCAAATTGATGGTGCTTGATGAAAACTGTACACCTGCAAAAGCAAAAGTCATAATGAAATGAAAAAGTGAATGAAATGTCATTCACAAAATGAAAAGTCATAATGAAATACTTTTAACTAGAACTTTAGATCTTTGAGTGTTGCTTTAATATTTTCTGAAGAGCAAATAAACAAAGACCCAGTTAAAATAATCAGAATAACTTTGGCTCCTGTCAGAGGAGCTTGTAACAAGCCTTGCATTACCTGGCAAGGTGTGCAAGTCCTCGAGGAAAGCCATCTGGTACCAGAAGGCAGGAAATTTTTAAAAAGGAGTTCCTTGATGCTCCATTTCTGGAGAGAGTAAGAAGATGGAGATCTGAGATCTGGCTTGGAACTGGGCACAACAAAGCAGAAGCTGCCTGCCTGGCAGGTGAGGACTGAAGGGGTGGAAAAACCTCATGAAAGGAATTGCTTGCAGATCTTGCTGTTAGCAAACCTTAGCTTTGTATAATTTCCAGATGGATCTTTACAGTAAAGCTTGTGTTTAGATATTCCTCTGTAGGCTCTGTGAGTAACTTGCTCTTTCACATCCCCCATGAAGAAGAAAACCAGACACAGCCTGGGATACTCTTGGGCTGTGCACAAGCTGCAGGTAAGATACAAGTGCTCCAGTCCTTAATTTCCAGGTTATATAAACGAATAACATCAAGTTGTTGGCTACAGAGCATTGCTTTGGCATAGGAACTGGGAGCCCTGGACATGAAGGATGTAGTGGTGATCAACAGCCATTTGCACAAGATACTGGGAAATGGAAGTTTGGGCTCAGCATTGTAGCTTTTGCAGGTGAAGCTTATCCAGGGCTTTAGCAGTTGAATTAAAGTTTATTAATTCTGGTAAGAAACTGGCAGTAGATGAAAAATGGAGGAAGAGACGGGAGATGGCAAAGAACTATTAAAATCTGCAAATCATTATCTGAACGCCTGTTGTGGATTTAAATGTGTTAATATAAATTAATTATGAACTTGAAATCAAAGTGAAAAGAGGAGTATTTATGGAAGGGATACAAAGTAGAGTAATCCAAAAATAAAGTAGTTTGGGCTGAATAAGAGGGAAAATGGGGCCAAAACCTTCCATTTATCTATCTCTAGCTTCAATGTGTTGATGATAATTTGTCTAGGTTTGCTCTCCAGTGCTGCAGAGTAAGATGAAAAAGGCTGACCCATATGGAAATTTCTGTTGAAAAATAAAACCTATTCCTGCTTCTTTTCTGTCACAAGTGAGGTCTGATAAAAATGCAAGTCATGGAAGTATAGAAAAATGCAGCTGAAGAAAATTATTTGAGAACATCTTCCTTTTCAGCATATCTTTCAAATACACATGCACCCTTCCCTGTGGGCAGTGATACCAGGGATACAGGTCTTTGCCAGCAAAAAAATACCATGAAAATAAGCAAATGGATTCTATAAGGATTCCCTCTAAAAAAAATGTATAAATGACCAAACCCACCTCTCCAAGGAAATACGCTGAAATGTCTCAGTTGAAATATGCTGAAAGAAACCCAAATAAAATGTCTACCAGTTAGTCCTAAGTTTTAGACTCTGAAAGAATTTAAAGAAGTGCAGAAATTAAATGGAAGCAAAACTTTTCTTTGTATCTAGGTAAATTAATTGGGCATTGCATTGTATCAAGATACTACTTAAATTTTCTTATATGGTGGTAATGTGGTTTAAGTTTCAGTAATTTGTGTGATAAGAAAAATTACTAATAATCACTTTAAAGAATAACTTTCTGGAGTTGAAAGGCTCAGTGGGGATATAAAGAATCTCTAGTTTGTACCTGAATAGTCTGAAGCAGCTTTTAGATTGCAATAATTAATCCTAGTTGTCCTGTGAATTGAGATGAGTATTACCATCTTTCCTAGGCGTGTATTATTTGAAGAATGTTTTCTTAAAATCTGTTATAGAGGCACTGAGGTAAACCAGTTCATTATTTTAGCTGAACAAACAGATTTTTCTTCTAGTAATACTAATTTCTCACAGTACATATCTGTCAAGATAGGCCTAGTAATTATAATTCCCTACCATAATGGAAATCAGATCTCTTGTTGATTGAATTCCTAATATATCTTTGCCATTGTAAATTTACCTTTGGAAGGTAAATTAAATGCTGATGCATAAGGGAGTACTTTAAGTCTGTTTTAAATTCCTTGGCATCACCTTTGCAAACAATGTGAAGTAAATGACTGGGTGTACATGAGTGTTCCAGTCTTTATTCACCTTATAATTTCTGTGAATTTCCTTAGTTAATATGATTTATCTACCAAATTCTGAATTCAGTCAGCTTTTGAAAAAAAAAAAAAATTCTAATTTTTTCTCCTTTTCCTGGTAAGGGAGAAAATTACAGGTATGAGATTGTCATCATTTTGCCCTCATGACTACTCACAAAATTTGATCCTCCACATGGAATCATAGTCTTTCTGCAAAGAATGGAAAAGCTTTCACTGAAGTGCAGATTTCAACCTTACAGGAGGTCTATTTCGTTGTGTTTTCTTTCCTTCTGCCCCTCATTTGTACAAACTTCTCTTGTCACTGTGTCTCCACTCCTCCAGCTTTAAAGTTTTCAACTTTCTTTATTATTCAAGATACGTAGATTTTCTTTAAGGGAAAAGTGGTGTTGTTTTTACAACACTACTTTCTCGTGGAGAAAATTAGCAACAATTACTCTAATATGATTTCCCATTTCTGACTACATAGCGTTTGTAAATACTTGTTCTGATGAAATACAGACAAACAGCTGTACTGTATCACAAGGGTCCATATACCCCATCTATATATTCTCTTTCTACTATAGGCAATAGTAGTAAAGGAAAAGCTGTGAGCCCAGGGCAATCTTGGATTCGTATTTTTCCAGATATTTCGCCAGTTTCCAGCAATTTTTTGGTTTAGAAATTTTCTCATGTGCAGAATGTACCTACATCATGTTGTCTAACTGCCCTTGACAGACCTTTCTTCTGTGAACCCATCTAGTAGCTTTCAGAATTTATTTATACTTCGGACATCCAAACAAAACAGGATGTTATGTCCTGCAGTGCAATTAGGCTCTACATGTGCAAGTGCCTTTTTTTTTCTTTTCATTTGTCTTTGACCTGCTGCTTGATGATTTCATTTCGTGCCCTGTAGTTCTTGTCTCATGAAAAATGACTAATCATTCCCTCGCCACCTGCTCCAAATGATTTATGTTTTTCTAGACCTCTATCATGTCCTCAGTTAATCTCTTTTCCAAACTGAGGAAACCAAATCTTTTGACTTTTTTCTACAGCAGAAATGGTTTCCTGTATCTGACCAATCTGACCCTTCTTATCTGTACCCTTTATAGTTGTAAAATCTCATTTTTGAGTGACCAAAGCCTCACACAAGACTGGGAATTACCATAACTTTATGGATTGTATTTCCTTCATGATCTTTCTGATGGTCGCAAGGTAGGAAGCTTCATCTTCCAAAGAACTATCTGTAATGATGTAGGATAAAAGCTGACAGGAGATCTGGCTATTTGGAACACAGAATTAAGGTCACTCTTCACCATGTGCACTGCTTTGCATTCATTTGTGCTGCATTTCTCTTGTTGCTTTGTTGGCTGTGCAGCACTGGCAAATCCTTCTGTAACGCCTGGCTAGCAAGTCCAATTCTGAATCTCTAAAGCACTAGTCCTTCTGGAAAAAGAAAACCGAAGCCCAAAAATGATGGAAGTTTATATGCCACATCTTAGAGAAGGTTTTTGTTTTTTTCCCTCATGTCTGTCTCCAGTTGTTAAGCAGCCTACAGTAAAGGAAACAAAAATACACACAAGAATTCTTTTTGTTCTCAACTAATTTTACCTTCCATATTGCCAGGGAAACCATTTCCTACAGTTAGAAAGTGAAGGCAGAGGGTACAGGTAGGCTTTCTGACTGTAGAGTCCCCATGAGTAGAATTTTCAAGAACAGGCTAGAAAGACAGCTGCAAGGAAAGGCAGAATAACTGCTGGGGGTTGGGGGAGACATAGGAAAGCTCTGCCTGAGAACTCCTCTGATGCTGCAGGTAGAACAGGCTTAGACATGGGATCGACATGTTCACAATGAAGCCTTGCTGGCTTTGGCACATATCATTATACTGAGTGAAAAATACTTGGTGTCATTGCTATATTGCTCTTCTCTATGTGTTTGTAAGGATGGAGATACATCACATGTATATTTTATCAGTGTCCTGTCAGTATATAGCAGATGAACCCAGCAGCAATGACAGTATTACTTAGAGTTGATATATAGAGAGATGCTGTGAATTTTTACTTTATTAATGGCCTTGCAGGACACAGGCTTCTTGTCTCTCATGCAGTATAAATATGAAACTATATCCTCTAAAGAAGTGTAGCTTTTGTGGAACAACTTAGTATTGTCAATAGTAGGGTGGCAAGAGAAGCCTGAGGAAAGCGGGGAGTATACAGGGGAATGGAGGAGACACAATAAAAAGAAGAGAATATGCAGAACAGAGTATTATATAGTGTCAAGAGGGGGATTTTAGAAAAACAAAGCTGCTCAAAGGCCAAACTAAAAGATTTTTTTTCTCTCCCAGGGAACCAAATGGAGTTTCTTAGGCACTATTGACATATAAACCTGTGAGGAAGAACAGAGAGCAGAAATGTAAAGCATCAATGCCTATGGCAAATAAGTCTTGCAGTGGGAAGCCCACTGCTCTCTGTTGTTTGGAAGTACCTGCAAGTGATGCAGTGGGAAGTGCAGAAACACATCTAGAATTCAGTACAGAAACCTACCTTTGTCATTTAAAAGACTGAACACCCTGGGCATTGCACAGTTCTGCTGTCCTTGGTCAGCATGGAGCTGTGTTAGTGGTTAAGACAATGAGGTGCCCTGTGGTCTGTGGAGCAGGTAAATGTGATCTTTCATGTGTGTTGGCAAGTCTGCAACATTCAGCATGAGGTATTGCCTAGAGAAGTACTGATTTATTTCAGATCTCATTCCTAACTCAAGGAACACACACCATCAATTCAGAGCCATCCAGTGTAAACCTCAGATCTGTGTGATGTGGAGAAAATGAAACAAAGATGGCGAAGACCTTTATCTTAAAAGGCTTTTTTTAAGATTCACACTGACAGGCAGTACCTCACGCTCCAAAGATTTAAGTGTTTAGCTGTGTGTAGGTTAGCTGCAGTCAGAGGAAGCAGTTTAGCCATGCTTAAACTAATCCCAAATTGGGGCAACCTGTCAGTTTGGGTGGGAAGGTGTCTGGGGAGCTGTGCCTCAGGCAGTGCCTGATCCTAGTGTACCACCATCCCAGCATCCCCATCCTCCGGGCTCTCCAATCCAGCATGGGAGCTTGGGATGTTATGCACTGAACAGGATCAGGGAAGTGATCAACCAGAAAATTTTGGTCACTTTTAATACTATTTGCTTTTCTTTTTAAGCAGATTACTGGTTAAAAGGAAAATCAGGAGTTTCAGAGCAGCTAATGTGACCTCTACCTACATTTATTGCATCCAATCACTACAACTACAGCTGATTAACAGCAATAGTTTAAAAGAAACTTTGCTTAATAGTGAGGTTTCTTTTCCCCTTAGGTTGCCAACAGCTATCCCATATATAATACCATTTTTCAACATTGTTTCATCTATCAGGCTGGCTATAATAAGTCTTCTACTGAATTTTTAAGTGTTTAGTCACTGAAGTAAGTTTTCTCTTGATATTTTTGTTCAGGCTTCTCTATCAAGACAGCAGAATCTGGAGCACACATAGACCCAGACTCAAAAAAGAGCTGTACACTGCAGCAGACAGCTGGCTTGTCATCTCAAGCAGCTCCTTTCCTGACATCTATTTCCCATGAGCAGGAATGTACTGTTGGCCATGTTTCCTGAAGGGTCAGGAAGGGAGGACCCACTTCACTCTCCGGTCATATCCCCAGACATTACTGACAAGGATCAGATGGCAGATTGCCATCCCTGAAGGTTGTGCTGGTGGACAAATCTCTACCACCCCTGGTTCTGTCTCTGATTCACCGTCAATTCCCTTTTCAGCCAGTCAGTGAAGTCTCACACATTTCCCATACATTTTATTTTTGTCTTATTGTCATATTGCCAAAGTCATCCTTCCACCCCTCTTTCTCTGTTTTCCTATTTTTCTAATTCCTGTCTCTCTGTCACAGGTAGAGGAGAAACAGCAGACGATGCAACACTGACAAGCACTACTTAGTTCACCAGGCAGGGGACGGGCTGCATTGGGAGAAGCTGCATGTATATGTGCTCACACCCACAGAATTAACTGAGGCCTTAACCACACACAGTGAGTTGGCACAGTCAAGCCCAGGGGGACGTGACACTTGCTCTGCCCAACCTGTCCCCTTGTCAGGCTCTGGGCAGCAGCTCAGTATCAAGATGTGGCACTTCCACCTCAGCAATCTGTTTTCATGAGATGTTGGACACCTTCAGAGCAGTGCCTCTCCCCAGTCTCTGTTGCCCTTTAGTCCTCAGGGACTATAGACAGATGTTGACACAGGCCACCAGCCAAATCTATCAGCAATATTGCCACCTTCCCAGCAGTTTCAGATTTCATTCAGTTTTCAATGTTCTTGTAACAATTTGCTATCCATGGCCCATCCCAAGTCTCAGCTCACTCAGCCATTTGTATTATCCTATCAACCATAGCTCATTTTGCTCAGTAGCTCAACCTCTGATCAAGGCAAAGTCATCATGATCCTGTAAAATTATTTATAAACAGGTCTATAAATAAATGTGTGTCTGTGGGTGTTTAAGTCTTGTTTTATATTTACTTGACACCACATCTCAACTGCTTGTTGTAGAGACAATGAAAAAAGATGTTCTGTTTGCCTTTCTCTTTGGATAACCTTGAAGTGTGTGTGTGTTTATTCCAGAATTCCATAGATTGGAGTCAAAGGATGCCAGCTAATGGCTACAGAGATCAGCCAAGAGACTTGACTCTGCTGACCATTCCTGTGTTCAAAACAGGTCCCTCAACCTGCTAGTTCATTTTCAAAACACGTTTCTACTCTGATAGGTTCCTTGCAGAGAGAATCTGTGACAAGTTTGCAAATCAACCTTCCCCTTCACATCTTGTATCAGTAAATTGCCAAATCTCTTGAAATGTAGCAGCTGCCATTTTCTGACAATATTAATGAGAGGGAATCCTCCCAAAGAAAAGTAAGGAGGAGAGGAAGGTTAGTAATTGTTTTTTCCTTTTAGCTAGGCACTTGTGTTTTCTTCTCCACGGTGGTGAATTTTGTTATTGAAGGGTGTTTCCTATTTATTCAGTTGCCTGTCAGTAACAGCTTTGAGTGATCTGCAGCGGACATCAGAGCAGCTGGAAGTCAGACAGAAGCACAAAGATGATCAGGTGCCCACATTTGTTTTCCCATGGTTGTACTGAATGCTCCAGAGTGCCAGCTTTCTTTCAGATAAGTTGGTATCTCTGTGTTTGCAGACATTGTTCTGTTCATGCCCTATAGATAAATGTGACAGCTGCTGGGGTTTTCAAAAGAGCCAGAAAAAGAAAGATTCATGGACTTATTAATTTTAAAAGGAATAATAAATGGTAGTTGTCAGGCATCAATGTTACATAATATCAAGATATATTACCTCTTTGCTCATCAAAGTAGGCAAGAACGAGAGTTGAGATCAGAGACAGTGTCAGTAGCAGAAGTGGGATGTTCTGCAGTCCGGTACCCCAACTATAGTAGGATCTCCGTGTGGACTTCACTTGCAACTAGGCTTGTACAGTGTATCATCACTCACATATGTTCAGTGGGGGACCTCAGGGAGCAGTTACTTTGCATGCTGTCCCATAGAGCTGAGTTGTTTCGGCTTTTCACAAGCCTATTTTGGGACTTAGCAAGAGCTGAGCAGAAGTACAGCTCCCCTTCTTGTCATGTCCCCTTCCACAAGCAGAGTTACTCTTTTCCATCTTCTCCCGTACAACCCACATTCACATTTGCCGGTCACGCTCTGTTTCTGAAGCTTTTCCACATAGTATCTCCAGGAGCTCATGGGGGGAGCAGTAGCAGATGGGTTCCTTGCAATAAAGGAGTTACCATCTGTTATTCTCTTCCCAATTTCATGCAAAGCTGGCAAGAATTTGACTGTTTCTCCTATTCTCCCTTGATCCTTTGCTGCCCAGTTGGGCAAACAAAGGTAAGTAAATAGCAGCATCCCCCTTGCCTCTTGCCCTGGCTGTTCCAGGAACTGCTGTGAGCAATGGTAACCTTCAGCATCCAAAAGTGGTTGTACCCCCACTTCACATACTCCCCACACCAAGCTCCATCTGCTGTGCTTTCAGAAACTCCTAATCATCCAAGAAGGAATGAAAAAAAGCCTATCAAGACAACCTCACAGAAACTCACAATTAACTTTGTCCCCCTCCCAAATGGTAGTATATATCAGGAAAGGCTCTGGTACTGTAGGATTGCTTTACTCTAATCTTGCATCATATTATTGCTTCCCAGCTAGATACAGTCAGATAGCTATTGTTAAAATACAACATAATACCTTTCTGCTTATCCTTTTGAAGAAAAGGAAAGGAAAAGAGAAGGAAAAGAGAAGGAAAGGAAAGGAAAGGAAAGGAAAGGAAAGGAAAGGAAAGGAAAGGAAAGGAAAGGAAAGGAAAGGAAAGGAAAGGAAAGGAAAGGAAAGGAAAGGAAAAAAGAGAGAAAAAAGAAAAAACTTTTGAAAAAAAAAGTATTTCACCCTAAAACCTTACCATGTTTCCCTTCAGGAAACCTCTGGGAATTCAGTCATGGTTTTGGGACTGAAAGGTCAGGGTTCACAACTGCTCCATCGTCATTTTGTTTTTCTAATTTGCAGGTTTAGTTGCAGTCCATCTCTCTCGGACCACAAAGTTTCATTCAATAACCTGTTGGGTTTTTTTTCTTTTTACTTTTTTAAAAAAAATTAAAGCTCTTGATTGTAAGGCAGAGCTGGAACCAGATACCAGCCAGTTTTTACCTGGCTCAGAAAGCACAAGACAAATAAAAAAAAAGCCCAAAATATTGAAGCAAAACAAAACCCAGAGAAAACACTCCTAGGAATTTTTATGGGTTTCAATTTATTTTTGTGAGGGTTAGATTTCACAATACAGAATTCATAAGTTTATGTAGTACTTGTTTCAGCTGTTCTAATCATTGTCTGTATGTTGAACAGTGTGATTATTATAAGAAGAGACATTTATATTATAAATGTAATTACTGAAAAAGTTCTAGAGGGGTTTTTAAGTAGTTTGTGGCACCCTGCTTTATGATGGACCAATCTTTTCATCCAAGATGTACCAACAGTGAGTGGGAAAATTCCCACTGAAGTCAAGCTCCAGTTCAAGATCTTAATCTCCTCATTGGGCTTTGACTCCTCTCTTAGCTGAGGCAAATAATTTCAGCTTTGATCCAGACGCCTCCTTTGTAATCCATTGTTTTAGTGTTTTGAATACACACCACCCATTCTGTATTAGGTTTTTTGATTAAAAAAACTAATAAAACACAAGTTTATCAGATAGAGTCATAAACCTGGCACCCTTCCCAAATGCCACACTCTCTTAATAGAAATGCAATATAATATTCTTTGTGTTTTGTGTTCTGCATTCATTGCAATGTGTGTTTAGAAGCTGCATTTGAGAGAAGGAAACAACCAGCCTGTTCCTGAGTGCTGAAATATTAGCTTATATTGAAAAAAACCCACTAAATCATATGCCTCATTTAGTATCTGAATCAAATTTCCTTAATATTATCAACATAGAACTACAATTAGATTCCACATGAAAATTTCAGTTTTCCTCTCAGCCCTCACTGTCTGTAAATGTTTTTAGTAGTTGATGCACAATAAGGAATGTAAGGAAAATGCTAACTTTAGCAGAAATAAGTGCTTTTTGAAGCTATATTTAATAGGGGCACTGCAGATTCTAGGCTTTCAATTTCAAGACAAGGCACATTGTTAAATAGGCATTCATTCCTCTCCCACGCTAATCACTTATGAGAAGAAAAATCAGTCAAAATGGGACCATAAGCTGCAGTCTGGTTTTTATTTCATAGTCAGCTCACATTTCAAACACAGGATCTACCTATTATTCTGGTTTTGCCAGCTACTTTTGCCCATGCTGTGGTGGTAGAAGGAAGCCTGGAAACTGAGCAGCTCTGCACATCCACTCACTCCAAAGATGTTGGCGGGGGTTTGACATAATAAAAGGAAGGAGACTGAAGGAATAATGTATAACCTCATTTCACTTCCCAGAAACACACTAAAGATGATTGAGCAATTGATTTGTGAGAGTCTGGGGTGGGGGAAGAAAAAAATAAAAGAGAGGATTTAAAAAGTGCCAGGGTAGAATTGGCAAGAAAAGAGGGCATCATCCTGTCCTTTCAGCAGCTGGCTATGGGGATAAGCAGCAGTGAGATGCCTGGGACACTGCTCTGGAGCAAAAAGCCTCTGCTCTGGCAGGGATCAGGTGTTGCAGAGAGGAAACTCTCTTGGTCATCTCTGCAGGTGTCTGGAGGGGGGCATTACTGACAGAGTGATGGCAGCGTGACAGCTTTACCCAAGGGTGCTGTGGGCAGACAGCTTGGCAGCCATGGGAAAGCCCTCCAAGAACCCAGGACACTGGTCTGGGGGATGGCAGTGGGGCAGACCCCCAGCCTGTAGTTGGGCTGAGGGAGACTGTGAGAAACTGCAGTGGGACAGAAGGGGCCATTAGAAAGCAGGGAGAGCTAGAGACTGTGGACAACAGGCAGGCCCCAAGGAGTACTTAATGTATTTTCAGGTTTTGGGAGTATTTTTGCTTAAAACTCCCTCAGCTGTAGTGATGGCAAAAAAATTAGCATGCTTCTATCATGTTGGATTGGAGTTAAATGTGGCAAGCTTAACTGCATGCAGTAAAGAAACTCCCTGATCTGATCCTGCTCTCAGGAATGAAAAAGTTTTAGACAAAAGGAAGTTGATCACACATTTGTATAAAGTTGTTGATGCCTCTGTACAAGACAAAATTGCGGGCCTTTGAAAGGAGGATATTCAAAATTATGTTGACATACTGACTAAGTGATCCAAAATGAACAACATGAGCCTCAGCAGAAAAAAAACACAAATATGTAAGTGGCTGGAAAAGCAACAGGGGGAAAAGAAACGATACTGAATCTGTGGTACACTGCAAAGTACATACTAATTAACAATGTGTTGTGGCATGCTGGCAATACGGGAGATGTGTGATGTGTGTTATTCAGTAGTGAGGAAGCCTCCACCTGGCAGGACAATGGTCATCTTAGAAGAGCAAGACATAAGGCACTTCAGAAAAGGCCATTCAGAACTCTGCATGGGATTAGAAGGGATGACTTAAGAGTACAGACTGAAGGGTCCAAGTAAAAGTTGGAAATCTGCTTAGTGAAGAAAAGAGAAAAGTGAAGATCCTTCAAACATCAAAGAAACAGATGAAAAGGGTGCAGTATTTACCAAAGGATGGGAATAGATCATATTGATATGTAGTGAAAAACTTTAAATTCTACGTTAGGAAAGCTTCCATTTGTGATCAAGGTAAAACATTGGAAAAGACTTTGCAGGGATATTGTTGTCTATCAGTCACTGAGGGTTTTAAGAGTATATTAGATAACCCTAACATGAATGGTCTAGATGCATTTGATCCCACCTGCATGTGGCATTAGCTTCAACGACCCTCTAATGGTATCTCTAATGCAGACAGAGAGCTTTGGGAGTTCTCAGGAGATAGTGGCAGGCAAAGGTCGTGGTGGGGAACCATATGTAGGAGACAGAAGGTATGAAGTACAACCAGAGAGCATTGGAGACGCTGTCCTGGTGCTGAAGCTCAGAGTGGGGAAGTGGAGTTGAACTCGTGACTTCTGAAAGGATCCGGTCTCCCAAACCCAACCTGCCTTCTTTCTCCACATCACCTGCCCCTCAGTGGGTGCAGAAGTGGGTGCCTGGCTTTATGAGGTTCTGGCAAAAGTAAAAGGGTGTTTCAGGATAGTTATTTTGCCCTCATCTCGTAACAATTTGCTGCCCTAGATATCTGGGTATTTTGCAGTTTGACTGAGCCCTGGCTGTAGTGGTTCTCCAAACAATGGATGCTACTGCTGTATATCTGAGATAAATCCCCTTCTCCTCCCAGTTTTAAATCTGTCCTGCCAGGAATAGTTTGCACTGTGACACTTATTTATCTAGGCTCTATTGCTGAGAAGTTCTTTAGACAAAGATTTCTAAGTGGAGACAGGTCTTCCTTGTGTCACAGGAGAGTGACTAGTGGTTTAAATAGGCATAATAATCCTTTCTGTGCTTCTCTCAACCATTTTTTGTTTGTACTATATGTCACTGCATGGAGTGGAAGAGCTGTGTCCTGGGTCTTGAGCCTGGGGGCAATGCTGTCAATTAGAAGAGTCAGCTTAGATCTGTGGAGCTGAACCAAGACCCATGTGCAACACTCGCCAAAAACAACACCCTTTCAGCCTGAAATGATATTATTCAGTACAACAGAGTAATAATTCACATTCTTTGCTATAATCTGTAGTTTTCCTATACTGCAGGTATCACTTTGCTGCTCAGTTATTGCTGACTGCATTTTCTAAATGTCCTTACACTTAGTTTTTTTTGTCGTTTTCTTGTAAAACTCATTTTTGCTTCCCTAACTCCTGCTCATTACACACAAAACATTGTGCCAACCATTTTTGTACAGCCCTTTTCTGTGATTTCCTCATTGAAGTGTCCCATTGTTCTACATTTGTAGTTTTCAACCTTCAAGGTTTTGGAACTCAAAATTATTCTGGTGGAAATACAGGATCCTGTACACTACATTGAAGTCCTATTAATAGACTTTAAAAAATGAGAATTTATTTACCTTTGCAGATCCTTTAAAGGCAGTTCACAGAAGACTCACATAGGGACATTACTGTTTAAAAGCCTTTCTTCTGAGTGCTGACACTCATGTTAATCAGCATAACGTCATTATGTTTCATTATGAGCATTATTGTTTATTAGCTCCCATGTTTACTTTCTCTTAACGTTCTCTCTAAACTAATTTTCTTAAAGCCTATTACCATTTCTACTGCACTAGGATTTTGAAATATCTTTCCTTTTCTTCTCAGTGTCTCCCTTTTATCTCTAGGCTGGTCATTCATTACAAATGTAGTGCTTATATTCAGCCCTCAAGAAAGATCAAGCTTTGGCAGTATAACAGCCACTTGTTTATTTCACCCAGAACAGTTACCATACTGCCTTCCCTCAGTGCTTTTCCTTCTTTTCATTTTCAGGAAATCAGTCCCATTTTTATTAACAATGACAGATTGGTCCTGATACCTTTCCCCAACCCCCGGCTCTGTCAGAGCCTGCCAAACACCCCTAATTAGCAGGAAGTTAGATTTGAGCTCCCAGTTCTGAGATGCTCCACACAAACAGCTCACAGCGATTTCTGTGTGTGCTGGAGGTGCAGGGATTCAGCCATTTGCAATACAGCACAGGGTGGTTTTTATAGCTGCATTTCCACTAAGGTGTAGAACCAGTAGTTCATTTCATATAGGTCACTAAATGTTTCTTAAATGATCTGAAATTTAAATATTATATGCTCTTGAGCAGGATTTGAACTGTAAAATTTTACCTGTTCTTGAATATCTGATTGTCTCAAAAAAAATGTGTCATCCTAACAGCATTTTTTGGTACTGGAACCTACTATTCTTAGTTTTGAAGTCCACTGGTATCACATGCCAGGAATTCAAATGGCAATTTCTGCCCACAGAATGCATGCAATCAGAAGGAAGCTTGTTCTGGGAAAGTATGAGGAATGACACATAGACTAAATCACTTTGGAATGGTTTGAAAGGAGTGCACAGGGCAAAACAAAGGAGAAATATTAATGCAGGGTGATATGCCAACCTTTAGTAAGACCAGAACAAGCTTTTTGAGCTGGGAAGGGGGCGGGACACATAAGAACATTGTAGCAGGACTTAAACCAATGTGAGGTGATCATATCTGGAGAGTGAAATTATTTTAAATGGCAATATCATTGTTTTAGGGCTGTCTACACTGATAAGTGGGAACCTAAAGGTACCAGAACTCTGGCTGAGATCAACACTTTGCTGACACCACTGTACAGTCACTTGAATCCCTACTCCATCAAAGGAGGTCCCACCACTTCAGTTATGAGATTCTCATTAGGGAATGACCACCTCTGGGTTCTGCTGCACCACCTCCTTCTTTAATAATGTCTTTTCCTGTAACTTAGATGCTACTTATATTATAAAATTATTTCTGTTCTCAACTCCAAAGAGTCAAGAATAAGGCGAACCAGAAGCCCTTATATCAGGGAAAGGAGCTTCAATAATTTTCAGTTCTTATAAATCTTCAAATCTATAAATAGATCTTTTCAGTGACCTTGGTAGTCCATTATAAATATAGATGGAGCATCCTGACAATGGAAGGTAGGTGCTAGTTTTAAGGCCTAGGAAAAGAGGAAAGGAGAGGAGAGGGAAGAGGTGGGATTCATTTCATTAAATGTACATGTTTGAATGTATGAATCTGTGTCTGTGCTGACCAAACCAAGTGTAGTCAGTGCAGAGAAACTGACAAAAGCTTCCCAACAACTAGGGACTCTTAAAAGAAGACTTTAAAAGCAGCATACTTGCAAATCAAGGACAAATATTACCAGGTTTGATATTGTTTATATTTAGGAGGCAAGATGTGGAATAAACAGGTACTAATGGTAGCAAATCATGGATATCTGGATGTTTTCAATTTAGAATAACTTCAGGACCTCACAGTCACTGTGCTCAGCTGCACAGCGCACCACACCTGGACTTCCCTTTCTTTTGAGATATTGCAGAAAAATTGACATATTTTAAGACGCCAGACTTCTCCTCTGGGGTGCAGATGTTCAGACAGGTGGTGAGACTGCCCTTGGGTTGTGAGTGAGATTTTCAACTAAGTGATGTTAAGTGGAGTTACACCAAGGCTTGATTAGCTACATGCATCCAGTTGCTTCAGCCAGTTTCCACAGTCCTTGACCCAAACACTCATTTTCAGCACTAGTCTTAAGCTGTTTGTTTTCTGATCCATTCCTGAAGAGTGCTCACAAAATGTTTGCTTGCACAGTGACCTAGGTGCAAAGCTGATGAAGACACCTAGACCAGAACTTGTAAAAGCTCTTGAGTAGCTCTACAGTAGAATTTATTAAAAATGTGCATTTTTGGAACCTGCTTTCAAGCCAAAAATTGACAGAACATCTATTACTTTGCTTGCTTCTTCCATGTATGTTCTCTAGGCAGTGAGAAGTGTTTATGCAAGATGGATTACAATGTATTAGTTATGTAGGCATGCACATATAATGATAAAAGAGATATATGCTATATGCTGTATGCATATATTATATAACTAATGTTAGTGCTTTCATTTTCAGATCTCAAAGAACCTTGTTGAGGAGTCTAAACATTTTTACCTATTTCTTAGACATGAAAACGCCATAGTAGAAAGGGGATGTGGCTTGTTTAAAACCACATTATCAGGTCAGCAAGAAAGGGAAGCTATGTCTTTGATTTCCAATACAGTGCTGCACTGCTGGGCAGTGATATCCATATTCTACAGGTAAATTCTATTGAAAAAAAAAAACAAACAAAAAACAAAAAACCAAACCCAAAACAAACCACCTTCCTTTTCCTGGAAATTCTAGCTCAATTGTCAACCTTTAAAGAACTACTTAAAAAAAAAAAAAAAAAGTTAAAAAAAAGTCTGTAAAATATGAAAAAACAGGTCCTGCTAGTACTTAGAGCAAAACTTGATCAATATCAATTCAGGTGTGTTTACAGGCCATAGTTTGAAGAAACAGTAAATTTGGGTTTAAGACTCCTAATAGCATACAAAATGGCTATGACATGGGACATTATGACATTGCTCCAGGATGAACTCACACTCCCAGTTCAAATATGTAAAACGTCCCTAATCTGGTGTGTTAACTTTTTACTGGCAGGCTTTGTATGAGATCAGTTACTGTCTGTCTGCACCAGTCTAATTTTATGCTGGACAAGTAGCATCTGTCTTTCTGCAGCCAGCATAAAGCCAGCATGAAACTGACATAATCTATGCATCAGGTCCTCCGGTTAATTTGACAGAGAAACAATGGTGTGACCGCATCTGAGCTGAATCAGTTTTGTCCCGTTGTCTAATCAGTGGCACAGAGATCTTGTGCTAATAGTGATGGAAGAGTGACCTTAGCCCCGTGCCCCGACCCCGCCGCTGTTTCTCATCCAGGTTCCCTTGACCATTCCCATGTGCGTTCATTCATCGGGGAAAGGAGCAGGAAGCTCTTCCTTCCCAGTTTCCCGAAATAGCAGGGGGAAGTGCTTGAGGCCATCCTCCCGCAGTTTGCTGGGCTGCATCTCCCCTTCTATTTCCACTGATGTGGCCATGGCTGCAACACGCTGAGAAAACCCGAGCGGCGCTGACATCGCGGAGGGGCGGGGAGGGGGCACCGGGCAGGAGCAGCCCCGCAGGCGCAGCCCCGACATCCCGGCGGGATCCGCGCCGGGCTCCGNGTCCATCCCAGCGCCATCCCCCGCGCCGCCGGTGCCGCCCCCCGGCCGCGGCCGCCCCCTGGCTGCCTCCCCGGCGGCGCGGCAGTGCCGGCGGGGCTATGGCTGCGGAGGAGGTGCTGCAGGGCGCGGACCACTACAAGAGCGAGATCGAGCGGCTGACCCGGGAGCTCTCCGAGACGACCCACGAGAAGATCCAGGCGGCGGAGTACGGGTTGGTGGTGCTGGAGGAGAAGCTCANCGAAATAGCAGGGGGAAGTGCTTGAGGCCATCCTCCCGCAGTTTGCTGGGCTGCATCTCCCCTTCTATTTCCACTGATGTGGCCATGGCTGCAACACGCTGAGAAAACCCGAGCGGCGCTGACATCGCGGAGGGGCGGGGAGGGGGCACCGGGCAGGAGCAGCCCCGCAGGCGCAGCCCCGACATCCCGGCGGGCTCCGCGCCGGGCTCCGGCGGCACCCACCGCTCCGGCAGCCTCTTCTGCCGGAGCCCCTCTTCCCCGGCGGCGATGCCAGACCTGAGGACGCTGTCATCTTAAAGAGCGCAGGGGAGGGACCGTGTGCAAGGGAGGCGGCGGTGCCGGCGCCGCGGGAGGAGGCGGGCGCCCGCAGCAGCATCTCTCGAGGAGAAGGCGCATTCCCGGCCTCCAGCGCCGCTGCTGCCGCCGCCCCGGGCAGCGGGGGGCTCTCCGGGCTGCCCTCCCGCTCGCCA